>JAEAOA010000671.1:1677500-1773003 GCA_016746295.1 Potamilus streckersoni | reverse complement strand
GAAAACGAATATTTACAGGCAGTATCATGGATATTAACATATATCGATCCCTCATTAATGAAATCGCCGATGACTTCGATAGTAATTAAATACAATTAGTGAAAAAGTCACTTAATAATAAAAATGATCTCGTATGGTACTCAACGTGGACCTATCATTTTCAATATAATAATCTCGATTACAGTATAAAAAACAACCTGCGGAGATGGATTAGGTGATTTTGTTCACGGTCTGTTTAGAAGAATAGCTACAAAAGCAATACCGATTGCAAAGCAGCTTGGAGTGAAAGATGTTGATATTGTTCGTGAAAAAGGTATAGGCACTGTTGGTAATATTGCTAGCAAAGCATTTTGAGCAATCAAAGATAGACTAGCAAGATTAATACGCAGACCGCAACCCGTCCCATCTCAACAAGTGATATTGGTTTAGGACTGATGTGATGCCCGCAAATATAAGCAAAATAATAAATCAAGCAGCTAATCAGAAACTTGCAGAGTTGGCTGATGTACCAATGTCGGAAAAGGACAAAAAATATAACTGCTAGTCTGACAGAAGGAGGTAGTCTCACTTCCCGAAATGGTCTTAGATGAAAATTATAATAATAAAGTTGTTCAAGAGTATATCGGACCACGCGTTTAACAAGGATGCACCAGTTCTCAAAGATAAGTCTGTGCGCGATTATCATTATTATTCTTAATGACGCACGACAGCCAATCAGCGCCGACGACTCGAGCAACACGTTCAGGACACAATTAGATATTTCTTAGGCACTTACCCATTTATTGAAGTCGAAAGCGAACCTTTTGAAAACGGATGATACTGAATACGACGCTAATAACAGTGTTAGGCTTGTTAATAATGGTATCATGGCGTTATTTGATATCACTACGTACTTGATAGACGGAAAAAATATTTAATCAATTCAGAAAAACTTCGTCGTTGCCATGACAATACATATTCTTGCAGGATACAGCGACGATTACTCAAGATCAGCTGGTGCATAAATGATGTTTGTAAAAGATACTTCTATTTCTCAGAGTACCTATAACATGGAAAAGGACGACCAAGAAACATTGAGAGAAACGTCGATGCGGATGTCGAAAGAATGATTATTAATGTCGATGCAGATTTCAACTTAGGATTTAGGTCACGTCAAGCGATGCTAAAAGCTGACAACAGAAGTTTCTCATGCGTGATTCCACTGCCACATATTTTAGGATTTTGTAGAAATGTCAGAAAAGCCAAACATACTGTTCTGCTTGTACGAAAATTAACAGACGATGATGTAATATGGCGACCTGCTTATAATGCTGGTAGAGTAATTCTTACAAAACATTCATTATGGATGTTAGTAATGACTCCATCGATATCTGAAAAAGACAGGTTGCTATTTTGTTAGGAGTCAAGGTGGTAAATCAACGTTATCATGGTTAACTACAGCCAAATATAGTGTTCAAAGTACATTTAACGGCTTATTCGCATGGCAAATAGCTTCTCAGCACGGTGTTACTTCACCAAAACATTTATTGCATTACAAAATGCCGCACGAGTAAAGTCGCAAATGTTTAGATCTTTACGGATAAATGGACATCGAGAACCATCGGAGGATATTTTGTTGAATTTCTATCAAAATTATGTAGCACGTGCATATCATCGTCTCATGTGGTTAATTGGGCGTGACCAAAACTTTCATACTAGCTTACAAATATGGCTGCAAGATTTTGCAACTCTGTATCTGATGATTTATTTATTTTCACTAGAAGATTTAGATTTAACCAGACAATGAGCATTTGATATACATTTGCAAGCTCGTGTTAATAGATATGCTGGAGCTTTTCCTAAAATCAGAGCAGTCGAAGTTATACTCAGCGATATATCAATGTTACTCGAAATTGCTGGTGGGAGAATGAGATTCGTTGATGCCCCAGTAGAAAATATGTAAAATATTTTCTAAACATGTAATTATATCGCTAAAAATATTATAATGTCATATCAACACGTTAGTGTTTAACTGACTCTTTGTTAGATTGCAAAGCTACAATCATCATCAAGATGTAATCTTGCGGTTAAAATATCACAAAAGCGAGAACAAATCGCAGGTGCCCGAATAAGCTACCGTTGACCGAACGTCAGTATAATCACTTTAATGAAGCCAAGCGATCAAAGACAGGGGTATGACTTAATAAATCTGCAAAGGTTGTTAAAGACATCGCTAAGACGGGTGGTATATTTTTACTTCTCGCAGCCATACCAGAATAAATAGACGATGAAGCCACTGAGAGTACAAAAGCAGCTGCGATAGGTGCTGCTGGAACCGCTGATAGAATGGCGATAAAGAAAGCAACGGGACAATAAAAAATAACAACCAAAGAAAGTGAAAAGGTCTAACACATCCGGGGACCCAGTTTTCATTGTACGGAGAAGGTCTAAGCCATCCACGGACCCCTCCTTCGTGGTACGGAAAAGATCTAAGACTAGGGACAGTACAATGAGTCTTCCTACAATTGTTCCGCTATCGAATATTGATTTAATTAATGATGCTAAAAGAACTTAATATAAAACTTAGTTTTCGTTCGAGATCAATTACATAACGTTGCAATACAACATGGAATTGTTATTATTAATCTTGATAAAATCTCTCGAAAAGGCACCCATTGGGAGGTATATGCAATTGATCCATGTGGATTTTTTTTCGCCTCTTATCGGTTAGCGCCATCAAAAGAATTTCTTCATTATGTCAGCACTAACATTGCTCATATCTGGTATTCAACGTTACCAACACAAAAATAACGGTTCCCCAATATGTGGTAGAGAAGTACTTAATGTGCTTGATGCTGTATCAAAATCAACAGCGCCACCTCATGAGGTCGTGCACGAATATGCATCGATATCTCATTTGAACAGAACCTATTAAACATAAAGGTAGATATTTATCGAAGATCTTTTCGAATGAGGAAAGATCAGAAAAGTTGACTTATCTTGATGAGCTTAAAAATTAACTCGATGATTTATCAAATATCACGAATGTGAATCAGGGTCGTCGTTTTTCAGGATAAACAAGGACGATTTAAAATATACAATTGCCGGATATATGTATATGAATTCAAACCGCGGTTACTAAAAATATGTTTTCTTTTCTTGACCAAGGTCTAAATACAGGACTCCGTTAAGTCGGTTAATGACGTTTAAGAAAACCGGCGACGTATTTACTGGTGACATAATAATGTCAAGAAAAAATTACATATCTTGGAAACCCAGTCGCAAATAATGAGGCCGTAACAAAAAAATACGTGGACGATAGAAATATTAAACTCGCTAGTGATCAAGTGACATCAATAACAACGACCAACGAGGGAATTAATGCATTCAGAATTGATAATAATAATCACATATAAACATTTCTAAATTTTCGCAAAAACTTACAAAGATCCATTAAAGAATGTTTTGGAACACCACCTAATGTTGACATAAACTCTTTGACATTAATATGAAACTAAATGATATTCTTCGTGGAAATCCTGATATCGTTGAAACACGAATCTTATTAAAATTCTTCACAAGCAGATTATCAACATTGAGTACGTTGCTTTATCAGGGTCAACTTCATGGACACAACGAAATAAAACCATCAAACACTGCGGAGTTTGCTGGTGTGTATATGCTGCCTGTATTTAGCGGTGTAGAATTTAGAATAATTGCAACATCTCCATTAACTAATAATTTTTCTAGAACTCTTTTGTGATTTTGACAAAGCTATGAAGAAACATTGACACTGGAATCATCGGATAGAAGTATGGTCTCGGCAAATTACTGGTGGTAGCTGGAATTTGTAACTAAAGCTCCTCAATTAATTACCTAGAATCATTAAGTATAATGAATCAAGTGAGAGGGTCACTCATTGACGTTACATATACAATCAGGCGTGTAAGTATCGGACTGAACAAAAAAATATCATTGACGGTTAAAGTGTAAAAGTAAAACAAATATCACTGACGTATGTTTGTTATTGTTATAATCGTTTTCTCGGTTTCTTATGTTGTTGCTGGAAACGGATTATTATTATCAACGTTATTGATTAAGTCCCCTTGCAGTTTTGACAATTATAGTTTCTACGGGAACAACATGTAAATGTTTTTATGTGATTATTATTATCAGCTCTGAATGCATTAATTCATAGTATTATCGCTAAGAAAATATATACATGCGCGGGTGATAAATTACGCGAGTGCATGATGAAATTACAGCAACAGCCACCTACTCTAAATTATTCTCGTATTTTTCGAAGTATTTGATCGAAGGTAAAATATCTGATGAGGAATTCGTAATTATGAGGAAAATCTACGAGGAAGCATACATAAACGCTAGTGACAATATCCAAAGCGGAAAGATGGAGAATTAAATAATAACGATAAAAACAATGTCTGAGTCCTTGACAGCGTCAATAGAAATATTCCAACATATCATCACTGATACGACGCCATCAAAGCCTAGTATGATATCAATAAGATCGACCAATCCTGAATTTAGCATTAACTTTTAAACTGTTATTCCAACAAGCAAGATAGAATTAGCGCAATTACGTATTTATCATAGCTTAACAAATATCAGGTCAATCCATTTGGTCGATTACCAGCAAATAATTCAGTGGTTTTGTGAATAAGAATAAATCCGATAGAACACATGATTGGCAAGTTGTTAGAATTTCAACAGATGAGATTAATGATGAGAGTAAACACAGAATTAAATCTATTACAGGAAAGGAATATAAAATAGTGATTAATGTTTAGAGAACCAACACTATCAGCGGTGACTGAAAAAGGTTTTCCTGATAACTAGACATTTACCAAATTCAATCCGATCAGTGTTAGAATGGCCTGAAGTTGCACCGGTTTATCAATATCACCATAACCACAGAGATCCGACTTCATTACGGATAAACAATATTTAAAAATATTCCAGAATATCGAAAAGTGGAAAAGGCTTATCCATGGAAAGGATAGTCCTGCTGTGATAGAGTTACACCCTATATAGATATAACCGAACTCTATTATACATACAAAATTGATGGCAATAAAGGTTAAATAATAGTACTTGATATTGATTTAATAAATACATATGATAATGCAATTAAACCTGAACATCAGCATGTATTTAGTAATCTACAAAATTTATTTTCAAGCCTTGTTTGTTACAGCAATGATTTTAAAATATCAGATAATTGAAACGATGCTGTATTTGAATCGAGTTGCTTCAGACCTAGAGTTAATGAATGATGTTTATGGGCATATGTTAATGAAAACGATTCAGCTATTTACAGCAATATTTCTTAAATATTTTCGAATTACGAGAAAACAACTACCAACATGTATACTTCCCGGATTTAACTCTGAAGAACTGAAGAAATACGTTGATGATTTTACTGATGAATATATTAAAAGAGTGTGTGATTCATGGGAAAAATATACCCACCACCGGTTATGCTAAAACACGATAACGGCTCATTACGTACCGGCCGTTACATATCGCTGGGATTGTAAATATAACAACACTCGCAGTCAATCTTGTATGCGGTATTGTTTACGGTAGTTTTCAGATACAACTTTCAAATTCTAGCCACGCCCCGCAGGGATCCATCTGGATGAATGATTGTATAAGAGCCAATAAACCCCATGTATTTGCGTCTTCTTAAAGTGTTATTATCAAGAATAAACTTCACACTTACAGACCAGAGCGGACGCATCTTAGACACAAGAAATAAAACTCTGAGTATAAATCTGTATGTTCGGTCATAATGCGTTCTATGCCACAATGCGAAAAAAACACAAAAATATCCAAATCTATAATACTTGATACCCCTTGAAAAAATAAAGTTTGAACCCTTTTCTCTTGATGATATAATATATACCTCAGTATAAGTTATACTTGTAAATAGTGGTAAGATAACAGTTTGAGTTATATATAGGTTAATATTTTGATGCAATATATTTCAGAATATGTATATATATAATTATATATTTTACTAAGCAGAATAGGTACGTTTCCTCAAGTACTTTGTTAAGCCATTACCACAGTCACTGCTTCTAAACACTCATTGTCGTCATCGCTTCCATTTCATATTGTTTCCTTAACAATCTTATGCGAAAGTTCACTAACTTGTTCTGTTCATATTCATGCTATTTCTGTTCGTATTCATGAGACATTTCTAATTTTATTTTCTCAATATCGTTTGAGAGAGTCACAAACAACTTTACTTTGCGTTCGGATAAATTTCATGAATTTGAAATCACATGGTGGCGTGAACCTGTTTTCGATTTGCGTATATATTTATACATATACATACTAAAAATAAACATACTAATGTATGTATATATATATATATATATATATATATATATATATATATATATATATATATATATATATATATATATATATATATATACATACATACTAATAATAAACGGGGGCCCCGAGTGGCCAAGTGATCTAAAGCGCTGTCCGTTACGGATCACTGCCATCTCACCTCTGTCTGCGTGGGTTCGAGCCTACGATTCGGCGAATGTGGATATGTGAGAAAGCTTGCCAGTAGCTTCTCTTGGGTCGGTGGTTCTTTCCGGTGATTTCCCGGTTTCTTCCTCCACCATTAATACTGGCCGCAATGAATAGCCTATCATGTGCTGAAAAATGGCGTTAATCCCAACAGCAACAACAACAACTAATAATAAACGTACAATTTAAATATATAGACAAAACAATTGAATGATTTGATAAATAACAAAACACACTTGCTTAATCACTTTAAAGAAAATAATAAACTATTGAATACGTAATGTATTATGTTAATGTCCTTTATTTATTGTAGCAATAACCTGCCCAGTGCCAGCTTTAGATTCAAGAAACAACGCATACATCTTTATTCCTGGTGTTAATGGAAATTTGTCCTATGGTTCAAAGATTGTCATCAATTGCAACTATGGTTATCAGCTGAATGGCAGTTTGTCAATTCATTGTCTAAATTCAAGTCAGTGGAGTCAGGAACTCGGAAACTGTGAAGGTATGTTTATAATTAGAAACATCATTTATCATATCTAATGGAATGTCATTCTCTTTTATACCATGCTTCATTAAAATTGATAGTAATCACTTTTACAGAATATCAGTGAAATCAAAAAGCAATACATAGTTAAAATACATGTTTGAATACATCCTTCAGAGTATCGTGGTGGTTATTAAAGACTTTTAATTGATAATATTTAAGACTTTCAAAAAGCACTTTCTGAGAAACGTATATATCGTTTCAAATACGATTTCTGAATCTGTCTAACTTTACAATTAAATGTCTAAAAATCAGTTTATGTCTTAAACAAATTCGTCTGAAGTATATACCTCTTGAAATATACCTCTCGAAACGTGCCCACTGCATAGAAAGCGATCTTATAATTCAAGGACAATTAAGTTGATACGGTTCGTGTCGTCCTTGGATATGTTTCCGATAGTTGAGTTTTTATTGTGACATACCAGTGTTTTGTCCGCTCATGACAGGAATTCTGTCATAAAGATGAATCAAAAATTTGGGCACTGTCCTGGAAGCTAAAAGAGAACGAAATTTTGCAACATGATCTAATTGAATTTAAATGTCGTTGGAAGGTCCTCTGAACATTATGCCAATTTTGGCAAGCAGATTTTGTGAACTACATACATTCACTATGTTATTTAGGTCAATACTATCTGGAAGGTGTCGAGAATATAGATAAATTACTAACTCAAATCATATCGGTAGTCTTAAACAATTAAATAAATATATATTACATTATCAGTGGGAACAAATTTGCCAATACATAGCATTGATTTAATTCAATATCCGCGAACTACTGAAGTTTTGTTATTACAATGTACTTAAGCTGTGTTAGTTCATACCACATAACCCTAAATTTGACAACAGTAAGTATAAGTCTATTAAAGGGATTTATGTCACAGCTACGACAGGTAAAGTTGACAGTAAAATATCAGCGACAGTCACTATCTCAGATTCGACCTGACGTCGGTCACCTTAAGGAGTATTTTGTCCCCAAATATCCATACAACCACCTGATTAATTCATCAGTTATATGAAACCCTCTACGGGAGTGGTTTCAAGTTCATTCCAGCACGGTTCAGATCGACGATGTACCAGTGTGATCCAAGTAAGCCTTAGTTTGAATTTCGATTTCAAAACTTATTGTATTCCTATGGATCATGGATTCACTTCTTGATCGGCCGCTATAGTTACCTATTTATATGTCGATATCCCTACTATCCCGCAGTACAACGTTTCAATCCACATTTCACGCGTTGCATGCATGTATTAGTAACCGAAACCGTCTCAGCAACCGTACCTTTTGCTTTTTGTGTGATTTGTGAAAAACTGCAGCGAACAGTAATGGTATAGCCAGGGTAATGTCACTGCAGGGAAACGACAGATGAATCATATTTGTATCATCCACGCGTTGTTTGAACGTTTTATCGCTCCAGTAGGAACAAGCAATGCAAGTGACTGGGAAATGGATCACGATGTTTCTTAAATCTCTCAAGGTTACAGCGAAATGGATTCTACAAAAGCTCGATTCTCCAGTTGTCACGACGATTATGACCAGTGTTAAAATTTGTGAGGTCCTTTTTGTTCAGTTAAGCAACAGAGAGTGTGAACAGACAGACCCCTTTGCTAAAGACCTTATTTTTGAAAAATAAAGGCTCCTACGATGCTTACAAATTTGTCAGATTATTTCTCGACCTTTTTGTTTTCGTGTGCTGGTCACATGCGTTGGTTGTTGACCCTCTCTGCTGCTATAAATGAAACAACCAATATAAATATTGTCAATAATGATTATTTGAGAATCACGCTCAGCTAGATTAGATCGAGAGCGACTAGAGGCAATTAAAAATATATATCTGATCGTGATACAGGTAAGCAGCAACTTTAATCACGTCTGGAATCACAGGTTGAATTTGTGGAGGATACAAAACAATTATTTAAACATTTAAAAGTGTGCTTGGTGGTAACTGCATATCCGCAGAAATTATTTATAATTTTTCGCACTGAGGAACATTTGAATCTAATCTGTAGATTGAAGGTCTACCTTTGGACCTTGCCACGCTGGAAAGTTTGTGTTGGTCGCACTCCAAATAGGATCAGCAGCAGGGAGGGTGAACCCTACAAATTTTTGCGACAAAATTGATTAAAGCCTCATAATGCCAAATGGAGCCTTCCTACGAAATCTCATATTTTAACCAAAAAAAAATTAAAGGCCCCATTTTACAAATGGAGCCTTAGCGATTTTGTCGCAAATACATTGTCATAACCACCCTCAAATTGCTGCCATCTACGTCAGGGAGGGTGAACCCTACAAATGTTTGCGACAAAATCGATTAAAGCCTCAGAATGCCAAATGGAACCTTCCTACGAAATCTCATATTTTAACCAAAAAAAAATTAAAGACCCCATTTTACAAATGGAGCCTTAGCGATTTTGTCGCAAATACATTGTCATAACCACCCTCAAATTGCTGCCATCTACGGTCGCAAATATGTTGTCATTTCACCCTCCCTGCTGCTGATTAATACAATTTATTTAACCAAATATTTGATCAAGTCCAATACGATATCGTGACCGAGGGTCGTGTAAATTTATTGTTATAAATCCATATGGGACTGACTGAGCATGACCGAAGTAATTTTTAAATCCATTGAAGTCCATATCGGAACACCATGTCTGCCAAATATTTCGTAGCGTATGTGTATCAACGCCATTGAATACAGCAAGAATATTACAGTTATCGCGAATCACTTTTGGAATTTGAGTATATCGTTGAGTGACATATATCACGTCAGTGTTTTTATGCCTACCTCGGGAAAATACTCTAGCAGGGTTCTTTTGATTATCTAACATTACATCATCGTACACTACAAGATTGTTTATGTCTCCATCGAGATCTTCTACTGATGGTGCATCATCAATATCTGTTATAAAATCAATTACACTTTCACCTTTAATTTCTGTTGCATTTTCATTAAAATCTTTTAGCACTTCATAGCACCGTTGATCATCTACGGATGGGGCAACTAAATATAATTTATCCCACTTCATAAATCGCACTATCAAATTAAGCAGCAATTGTGTTTTGCCTGATCAAGATGGTCCGATTATAATGGCACGGACAGAATTCGGAAGCGCTGCGTGGTGTTTTACCGGTTCTCTTGCTTTAGTCTCTGAAAAATCAATTATATTCATAACTCTATATATAAATTATGGATCTATATTGTGTTAAGTGTAAACAGCGTACTGATACAACCGATCAGACAACCATTACAACTAAAAACAATAGACTAGCGCTTACTGGTAAGTGTGTAACATGTGGTACAAAAAAATTTCGATTTTTAAAAAAAAAGCAACTCGGAGGTGATATTGCCGCAAAACTTGGAAAACTCCCCGGAACCCCATGGGCAAAATACCCCGGAGAAAAACACCTACCAGGATATAGCTACTGTGGTCCCGGAACGAGATTAGATATCAGACTTGATGATCAAAATCAGCCCCGGCCTGGTGAGTATCCGATAAATGCTATTGATAAGGCATGTCATGCTCATGATGTTGCATATAAAAGCAATAATTTGCAACAAAGACATATCGCGGATGTAAAATTAATTCACGCGTTAAATGCTATTCCCGATAAATCCTTCAAAGAAAAATTGGCTTCATGGTTGGTCAAATCAGCTATGAAAGGCAAATTGGTGTTAGGTGCTGGTAATTGAAAACACCAGTGTTTTTATAGTATGGAATCTATTTATTATTCTCCGAAAGGATACTGGAGGGGTAGAGCAGCAATTAGTAAACTCGCTAACGCTGCAAAAGTGAAAAAATCCACTGCAAAAGATTGGTTATCCAAGCAGGCTATATGGCAAATTTATCTACCACCGCCTAAACAAATTAATTATTCTCATTTTGATGTTACCGTACCCAATGAAGTTCATCAGGCTGATTTATTGTTTTTACCACATGACCATGGTTACAAATACGCGCTAACTGTAGTCGATATTGCGAGTCGATTTAAACAAGCAGAACCATTGAAAACAAAGTCAGCTTCTGAAGTCGCTTCTGCATTTGAAAGGATTTATAGACGAGGTCCTCTAAGATGGCCAAATCTATTACAAGTTGATCCTGGCAAAGAGTTTCAAGGTGCTGTTCTATCAACAATGAAAACTCATAGTGTTACAATACGACGGGGACATACTGCGTTACATCGTGATCAGGCAATTGTAGAACGATTTAATCGAACTCTTGCAGAACGGTTATTTGGATATCAATATGCAAAAGAATTCATCCAAGAAAAACGATCTCGTGAATGGGTCCAAAGGTTACCGAGTGTAGTTGCAGCGTTAAATAACGAGATTACTCGAACTATTAATATGAAACCAAATATTGCAATAAAAAAAGAATATATTCCCGAACAACCACAGCGGGTTAGCACTCAGCCACTTCTCGGTGATGTTACTGTGAGATATTTATACGAACCAGGAGAGCTTGAAGGCGGTAAAAGAAGAGCTACTGATCCTATATGGAGTGTTACTACACATAAAATTTCAACCATAACGCGATCAACTGGTAGACCTCCAATCTACAGATTGGATTCAACTACACCTCAGCGTGGTTTTACACGCGAACAACTACAAGTTATTCCGGACGATACTCAATTACCGCCACATGGTCTTAACTAGCTCCGTTACGTCTATTACACTCAAGACAGGTCAACATCACATTGTTTCTGACATGACCAAGACTGTTATTTTTTCTGTCTACGGTGAATTGTCGAGGGTCTTTATCCGAATACTGCCAGTGCATTATACAATTGCAACTGGCGCAGTGATTATTCTGTTGTTCTTTTAATGCGATTATTACGTCAGCATCAATATCAAATTCTCGTTGTTTTTTTTTGTCCTGCTGTTTGTAACCAGAGAGTTTTTTATTAATGATGCTAATATCAGTGTTATCATCGTTTGCATTAAAATCATCATCGAAAACAATCCTTCGTAGTTGATTTATTCGTCGTACTCTGGACACTGCGAGATAGACTAAATTTGACCATTCAATGCGATTATCAACTATCCAAACAATTGTATCCGTGATGGTCAATCCTTGTGACGAGTGTATTGTTGTTACATAACCAAGCGTCCATGGTGATTTATCAGCGCATAATGCATCTTCTACAGTATTGATATCAACTAGCACAATATCATTTAACACTAGAATCTGTTTCTCCGTCTGGCCTGGAATTTCAACTTCAATATTCTGCTTTCGTGTATCCAATGGTCTATAACACAACGGTACTGGAAACGTTGGGAATTTTTTCTTGTGTAGCTCAAACAACTTTTTCTGAAGTGCGTCTCTGACTATCTTTCTACTTGCTACTACAAAATCATTTGGTTTCCATGTTTCCCAAAAATCATTCATAGGCGTTTCAGAAATTATTTCACGCGCTACTTCACATTGAATTCTATCGGGTTGTAATCTAATTAGTTTTTTAAACTCACGTAACTGCTCATCGAGTGCTCTATAGTCAGTATCAATTTCTTCGTAATAATCAACAAATCCTTTTAACCAATTATGTGGACTTCTACCAACAAATGGTGGTGGTTGACCATGATCGCTGCACAATATAATTTTTGTATTATTTTGCAATAACCAATCAAGAAACATTTTTAATACTTCTTCTGAAACAGTACATGCTTCATCCCAAATAATAACCGCTGGAATAAATTTCTCACCCATTCGCTCAGGAGTCCAAGCATCACCCTTGTATCGAAAAAAACTATGATACGTGCAAGCTTCAACATTTCGTTGTTTGATCTCTCTCGCTAGTCTATGGGTTGGTGTGAGTACAATCATGGACGTTCTCTCTCGATATAATTCTATCGCACGTGTTGACTTTCCAGATCCACCACAACCGTTTAAATAAACTGTTTTATATCTACAAATTGGATCTGATATCGGTGGTGCTTTAGACATAGAAAATCCTTCGGATTTTTCACTGATAGAATTATCGTTCTTCAGGTAACTGCTTTTAATCTCAACGTCTGCTGATTCAGAATAATCGCATTGTATTTCACGTTTAATTCGCCATGTTCCCCAAGTCTCTTCGCTATTAGTAAATTTAGTTATCTCTTTGATATATTTTTTATCGACATACATTGAATCAATTGCAACTCTGACTGCTATACTAGGAAATCTATTTATCATTGCAAATAAATTGATAGATGCATAACCCAGCATAGAAGCTCTCAAATGTAGATATGCAGAGCTTTCTCCATCACTGTAAGTAACAATTCTACCTAACTTTGTTTTATTGGACAAGAAGGCTGTTTTACAATTTGCATATCTATTTTTCTCTACTGCATCTTTAATAACGAAGTCGTATTCGGCATCATCTATAATCAATCGTGAGGATTGTCTTTTAAAGTTAAATTTTTTTCCACCTTGTGTAAATTTACCGATTATTCTTCGGCCGAGATCCTTTGCTTCACTATTTCGTTGATTAAATATCTTTTTTGACCATTCAATGATGTACTCCTCGTCAGCATCAATATGTTTTCTAGACTTATCGATTATACTATCAAGACATTCTGGTTCTGGTAACCAGACATTGGTTTGTTTTTGATATGAGATAATCGCTTCGCTGACAATCAACGAAACTAACATTTTACAATCAATCATATATCGCAATAACACTATTGGTAACCACATCCTTTCAGCCATGTGTCTACCAATCCAAACATAACAACACGGATGAAGTCCTTCAGCGAATTCAAATGATACTACGCAAGCAAAACCGGTCAAATCAAAATCAGGCAGTGGTCCATTAATAGCAACGCGAGTCATTTCATGTGTGGGATGTCCAAACCGTTTAAAATACTCACCAGCGAATCCATATCCTAGAAAACTTCCTGGATAACAGGCAACGATATCAACTGATATCATACTCTCACGATTGTATTTAACGTTCCATAGACCGCCATGATAATATTCCAGATAGCTGGATTGAACATCCTGTAACAACTCTTTTCGTGTTGGTTTCCAATTATTTTTCTTTCTTGCAAAATGAGCTGCAACCGATGGAATTGTAAAACAATTTGTAAGTAATTGTTCGTAATCTTCGGATTTTCCATTAAAAACGCTAGCGTTTTCACTGAGACTTATTGCTAGATTTTTCATCCTATTATGTAGACTTTCACTGCGATATATTTCACCGCTAGGTTTCACAAATTGATTGAATTGACATTCTTCATCTTCAAAACTATGAAGTAGCCATACTGATACAGGGTCGTTTTTGCACAAACTAGCAATAGCATCGAATAATCTTTCTTCAGTGAGAATGCCATCCTTGGTGAATTCTTCTGGGATATACTTCACTGTTCTGTCTCGCGGGAATATTGTAACCGCGGATGTCCATGCGTGCTTGTTATGATCAATAATTTTGATTGGAGCTCCGTTTTTATTGTATTTCGATTCGTATAATACTTCGCCAGTTATCGTTAAAACGGTTATCGGAAATCTCAACGACTTTTCCAATCTAGCTATATCGGAAATAGTTGCTCCGTTCTCTTTCACTGTTAGCTCCCATTGATCTATTTTTTTATGTCT
This sequence comes from Potamilus streckersoni, assembly GCA_016746295.1. Taxonomy (NCBI): domain Eukaryota; kingdom Metazoa; phylum Mollusca; class Bivalvia; order Unionida; family Unionidae; genus Potamilus; species Potamilus streckersoni. The sequence goes on along the minus strand of JAEAOA010000671.1, from coordinate 1,758,332 downwards.
TAGATCGGTTAATTTATTCCCACGGAGTGCATTTGTAAAGTGTTCTAAGACTCGTTGAGCCACACAGTTGAGTGGCTTTTCCACTGACGTTGACTGTTTCATTGGTGCTAGTTTTCCAATGTCAGGTTTCTTAATTAACGGATACATCCCATAAACGACTGCTGTTTCTGGATACGCTTTTTCATAGTATGGTTTATCAATTCCAGTTAACAGCCCTGGTCTGGAATCACGGCTAACAATGACTGTTGTCCTATCTTTGAGAATTGGTTCAAACTTGTCTCTTATAACCCATTCGCCCGATTCTAAATTGATAATGAATTTCACTCTGAGAAAATACCGTTTATTGCCAAGTTGTGATAGTATCATAGCTGCTGTTTCATCATTCATTCTAGCATCAACAACACCATCAATTTTAAATGTTGACCAGGTGTGTGTTGCGCCGTCATGTTTAAACTCTTGAACACAATCTCGTATTTTTCTAATCAGACTTCTATTATTTATTCTCTCTTTTGGTACATCTTCGAGAGTTCTATCAAGATTGAATTTAATATTTTTCCAAGGCTTGATTGCCGATAATCTCTTGAATTCTTCATTCATATAAATAAGACAAGTATTTAAATAGAAAAGTTTGTTTATATATAATGAATCACTGCAAATGGCTTATGATTGGATCAGTAACCCCATGCAATATATCGTGTAGAGGTGAATTCTGTGGATATCACTTACAGAGTGTCAGAAATAATTCGACAGGCCCGTCCCCATGCATAAATTGTGGGGTGGGTGTGAGAGGAAAATCACAATTATGTATCAATTGTGGGGGTAAGCGGTTTAGAGAATTGAAACGTTATTATGATAAACGAATAAAAAACGCTATCATTGACCCTAATCATGACTCTGTCAAAGACAAAATCATAAAAACCCCTCAAGACTACATTAATAGATTTATAATTAAAGCAAATAATGAATTAGACAAATAGTATTATTATATATAAATGGAGCAAGAATTCAGACCACATCCAATACTTGTTAATTATGAAATATCTCGTAATGGTGTTGTTTGACACTGTAGACTAAAGAAACCCGTGGGATATGTTAATAGTCAAGGATACTTGAAATTTACTGCTGGAGGAAAGGGATATTTCTGTCATAGGGCAGTCTTTGAGTGTTATATGGGACCGATTAAAGATGGCTGTGTTATTGATCACATTGATTCTAATATTCAAAATAATTCTCTTGAAAATTTACAGTGTATTTCTCAAAGAGAGAATATAAAAAAGGAAAGACAGGGACTTGTAAGTCAGTTGGAAAGAGACCAGTACAGTCATTTGATACAACGACGAATGAAGAAAGAGTTTTTCATTCAATGAATGCTGCGGGAAAATATTTTGGAATATGTATTCCTTCAGTACGAAAAGTTGCTGAAGGGATTTATCAAACAGCTATCTCAAAGAAAAATGGACATAGAATAAAGTTTTCCTATTTACAAGATAACTCTCAATAGTGAGTTATGCTATTTTAGTCATTTTTGCATGATTTTACCATTCAGATCAATTACCATAGGGCAAAACACTAAAAACGTTTCGCGCGTTAATATCATTGTGTACATATTTTTTTTTCAATATTTATTCGCAATATTCACTTATATATGCATTAAAAGAGTAAATGACAATAACTGGAACAGCCGGAACAGCCACATAGTAAATATAGTTATTGTTCCGGAACGCGCGCGTGTAAGACAAGACACTGAGCCAGGGTTCTATTAATAGATTTTTTAAAAATCCCAATTACAAAGACGGTGTTAACAGCGTTTGTATGAAAATGAAATTACTTTATAATTACAAATTAAAATAGATTGTATGTGAGGTCAAAATAGTAAAATGCGCTACATGTAGTTTAGTTTTTTTAGTGTGGCTATGTGTAATAAAATTCAGAAAAATATCATTCTCGATTCAAGAAATAGCAGGTCCTGAATTGACAGGGATCCCCATTACGGAGTTATCTCGTCATGTAAATCCATTATTATTACGATTATTTAATCGTAATATTATTGAAATTAATAAAAAAATTGCTATTATTTAACAGTTGTATTTCTTATTTTAATGTTTTATTTAAATACTTAGCTTCCATTGAAATTACTACACAATATTCATTATGAAATGCTAGAAAAATAAATACACACCTACACATTGACACTGCAGTATTAGTTCACCTTATATATAATATGAGTCGTAATAAGTTTGGGGCTTTAAAACGAAGCCCAATATTGCCAATCAAAACTCCCACGCCATTGACATGGTGTGGTTGAATTTTTTCAACTGCAACCAGGGTTAATTTCTTGGGTTGCTTTTGATTGGCAGATTGGGTGTAGGTCCGCCCCGTCGTTTCATGTTTGTATCGTCCTGTACTGTCCCTATCATACCATCCTATCATTTCATTGTATATATAACCATCCTATCATTTCATTGTATATATAACCATCCTATCATTTCATTGTATATATAACCATCCTATATAATCGCATTGTATATATAACCATCCTATATAATCGCATTGTAAATATTCATTCATTGTAAATATTCATTCATTGTAAATCCTATATAATCGCATTGTAAATATTCATTCATTGTAAATATTCATTCATTGTAAATATTCATTCATTGTATATCCTATATAATCGCATTGTATATATGTAATGTACTGTCCCCCCTCTGGGCCTCTTTGACGTCGTTTGGCGCGAAAGAGGTTCCAAATGAGGCTTTATGTTATATGTTCAATGTTTGTAAAGAAATCACTTGGATTTCACGTCTAATACCCAATATAACCCGCCCTTGAACTCGATTGGGGGGTTAGGGTATTGTATAAGTCTTTAATGTATGTGCCCTTTCTTGCCTCGAAACTCGAATGAGGAAGAGACGGGCATTGTATATGTTTTGGTTTTTTTTGTATATAAAAATATTTTAAAGATAAGAAAATACATTAGTAATAATATTCAATAAATGGAATTTCAAGATATTACATCTATCATCACAGAAATATCAAATTTAAGAAATCAAGGAATCGTACTCTCTGAATTTTTGAATGAAGATAGACTTTTGAATGAATTTGAACAAATTGATATACAATTGAAACATGGAAGATATGTTCTACCTAAAATGTATTCACTGATAAAAAGAATCCAAAAAGCGGTTAATGCTTCTTTGTATAACAATGATATTAATTTATTCATTCGGCTATTTAGTATAGTTGAAGCAATTAGAAAGAAACTCGGGGAACAGTACCAAGTTCGGTCAGAGATTGCTTTGAAAGTGAAATCTATAAAACGTTAGCATTTCCAATAATGACATCAGAAGCATTAACTACCAGACTAGCTCGTGAGAGGTTAGCATTACTGAAAAAGTTTATACCAATTCGAGATGACGTGCGAGATAAACTACAACTTAGACAGCAAGCGCAGACTGACTTTTCTATTGGAAGCGAACAACTTTTTGCCCCTGTAACTAAAGCCACTAAAGATATGAAACTTGCAACAGAACGTGCTATATACGGCGACATCCCTAAAGAGGGAGCAGTACCTATTATTGATGTATTAGGAAAGATTGCTACAGAAACTGAAAAAACTCACGAGGGAATAAAACAGCTTTCAGGTGAGTTACAAACTCAGCGAGAAATACAACAAATGGGTAATATTGATATTGATATTGATGATAACCCCGTTGAAGATGCTAGTGATTCTATTGAAAAAGTTTCCACTAAAAAAAGTGTTCCTTTTAGCGAGAAATTCACTGATGAAGCTATAGAAGTAATCAAACAATTTCAATTGCTGAAAAATGAAGACTATGCGTCATTTGGTGACTTCGCTATAAAAAGTTATTATAACAGGGGGGATTTTTTAAAAGACGAGTATAAAAAAAAACACAATAAAACGAGATCAATGGGTGGATTGGTTTTTTAAAATTAATCAAGAAATCCCCGGCAATTTAAAAAAGGATATATTGGATTACAGAGCTTTTCAAATGGGAGTTAATAAGTATGGTATAGAACAACAACAACAACAACAACAACGAAAAGAAGAACAACAAAGTCGAAGTCGAGGTCGAGGACGAGGACGAGGTCGAGGTCGAGGTCGAAGTCGAGGTCGAGGTCGAGGTCGAGGTCGAGGTCGAGGTCGACAATCTCCAGAAATTCAAAACGTTTCCGAATCAGATCTAGAAATTCAAAACGTTTCCGAACCAGAAAGTACTTCAGGAGAGGGTTATGGAAGTTCTCATCATGATTCTCATATGTGTCCTAGTAATATCATTAATGATATATCACGACTTGAGGTTCTTATGGGAGGTAAGCGAGCTGGGAATAACTCAGTCGAAATAACTAATGAAGCATTTGATATTTGCAGACGATTATTCCAAAGTGGGATAATTGATATTCATACGTATCGAGAACTCTTGGATGAGTTAATGGACGGAATTCCGGGGGAATTTAGTGGTTATTATAGCGATTGAAATTGTATTTAGAAATTACAAAGTCATTTCAAATAAGATGATAGTACACTATAATCACAATAAACCAACAATCGTGTATGTGGTAAACTCAAGATTGCCCGTTTATAAGGCATACTATGGAGACGGCCTTGGAAATACCATAGCGGGTTTATTCACAAGAACAGCCCCAAAAGTAGCACCAATTGCTAAACAATTAGCGATGAAAGCCATTGATGTTATTCGTAATAAGGGAATTAACGCTGTTGGAGATCTTGCAGGAACGGCCTTTTCTACCGCAAAGAATAGAATAACGTCATTGGTGAAATCTAGATTCGGACGAAAACCACCACCACCGCTACCTTCAACAACAATGATGCCTGCAAATGTCAGTAAAGTGATAAATAACGCAGTGGAACAAAAACTAGCATCATTAGCAATGACTTCACCAGATAGTAGTAATATTGCAAGTATGATAGCGGGAAGCGGTCTTGGAGGAAATCGAAAAAGAAAATGATTTAGAAAAACGATACGTTTTAGTATAAATGGCATTTAAAAAAATTGCTGATCCAGCGTTTGATATGGCAGCGCCGGTGAATAAAGATAATTCTAAAATTAACTATCAGTATTATGCCTATCCTGCAAGAGAGCCTAATCAACGGGGGAGAGTTGAACTTCAAGTTCAAGATACAAGTAGATACTTTTTGCCGTGTGAGGCGTTTATTGAAGTAGAAGGAGAACTTGTAACAAATGTTGCAGCTGATACGCCATATGGGAATGACCAAAATATCCGAGTTGGTTTCGTAAATAATGGCATTATGGCGCTATTTAACAGTGCAAGATATATCATTGATGGAAAAGAAATTGAATCAATAGAACAAAATGTTGATATTGCAACAACAATAATCGGACTTGCGAGATATTCTGATGATTATACAAGGTCGGCTGGTCCGTCTATGATGTTTGCTAAGGATACTTCTGATCATCCGAACCATTATCAATTTGTTAAAGTACGAACTGCGCAAGCTACTGCATTGGCTGATCAACAACTCGCAGCTGATCCATACCGTGAAGACCAGCCAGCCGCTGAATTCGACATTTTAAAAAGGATCAATGATAATTTCAATCTAGGATTTGCAACACGAAAAGGAGCATTAAAAGGACAACATCGACGGTTTTCATGTGCAATTCCGTTACATCACATATTCGGATTCTGTAGAAATGTCAGAAAAGTCATCTATGGAGCAAAGCATACAGTCGTGTTAGTGCGAAAGGAGAATGACAATGATGCAATTTGGCGTGATGATGATGTTGCTGATGGTAAAGTCATTTTAAATAAATTGGTTCTATGGATACCCGTCTTGACTCCAGCAGTTACAATAGAGCAAGAATTACTATCGTTTATGGACACAGGTGGAAAATCATTGCTAAGTTGGCTAACAACAACGACTGATACGAAGCAGGATAATGTAAATGGCACATTTACATGGCACTTAGCATCAAAACAAGGTGTTTCAGCTCCACGTCATATCTTTATAGCGTTACAGGATGCAAATCGAGTGGGTCATCAAGTATCTAGTCATATGATATTTGATAAATTAGGAGTAAGTGAAGTTTCGTTGAGAATAAATGGACAACAAGAGCCAGCAGAGATTGTACATCTTAATTATGAAAACAACAACATAGCTCGTGTATATCATAGAATATTGTCGTATATGGGTCGTGATCAAAATGTTGATACTGGTTTGCAAATATCGCAAATTGATTTTGAAAAACACTATCCGATTTATTACTTTTCATTGGAACATCTTGACATGATGAGACAATCTGTTGTTGATATATACTTTCAAGCTCGGGTACAACGCCCTGCTGGTATAGCCGATTATAGAGCAGTTGCTGTCATTCTCAGTGATAAATCAATGTTGTTAGAAGGAGTTGGCGGACGAATGAGACTTATTGATGCACCAGTGGAAAACATGTAATGTTTTCAAAAATCATTTGATTTTCCAAACATGTAGTTAGGATTTTCACAATAAGATCAATTGAAAGTGTAAATTACATTTTAGAATAGAATGACATATAGTATTGTTAATGTCCAGTTGACTGATGGTCAGGTCAAGAAATTGAAATCAAAGTCGGCTAAAGAATGTGGAACTACAATAACGCTGAAACCCACTCAAATGTCCGGTGGTGCACATAAATTATCATTGACAGATCGTCAAATAAAACATTTCAATGATGCGCTAAAGAACAAACGAGGAGTTCAAATTGATTTTTCGAAAGCAGCAATCGCCAATATGATAAAATCAGGTGGTATATTCCCGCTGTTAGCTGCTATTCCAGCATTGATTGCAGCGGCTGCCCCAGCGGTTGCGAAGGCGGCAGCGTTAGGAGCCGTTGGTACTGCTGCAGGAATGGCCCTGAAAAAAGCTACTGGGAAAGGCTATAAAAAAAAGGAAAGGGTCTAAGACTACCAGGAACCCCATACAATTGGTACAAGGGCACGGGCCTAAGAATACCAGGAACGGCTTACTAGTGGAAAAATCCCTAGGATTTTCACCAATGTCCAATTTTGATTTAATTGATGCTGTAAAATCATTATTAATAAAAAACTTTAGAGGAGTTTTCATGAGAGATCAATTACCGTCAAAACCAATGAAAAATGAAACGGGTATTATCAATCTTGATAACAGCAGCGGAAAAGGAACTCATTGGGTCGCATATGCAATTGATCCACGTGGAATTGTCTATTTTGATTCATATGGATTAGCTCCACCAAAAGAATTCATGCGATATGTATCCACAATAACAAAGTCATCTCCAATTTTTTATTTCACGCTACCAACACAACAGTTAAATGATCCACCGATATGCGGTCGTGAAGTATTAAATGTCCTTGCAGAGATATCTAAATTTCCAAGGAAACAACCACAAGTTGTTGTTAATGAATATACTAGCAGGCAATGGCAAAAACGATAGCGTTATGATTTAGAAAAACGTAGCGTTTTTGTATAATGATTGATATTTGGGGACGACCTTTATCAGAATCAAAAAAAACAGAAACCGATAGTAAATTCGCTGTGGAAAGTGTAAAATAAATAATCGAAGATGAAATCGCCGAGACATTAAATTTGTCAAGTGTAGATCCTGGGGAAATAGTTGTATTTCAAGATCGCCAGGGCAAATTGAAATCTAGTAATGTTTCATTGGATGATGTCTTAATACGAAGACGTGACGTCGTTGAAGATACAATAGCGTTATATTCAAATGATGGAAAACTCAAACCAGGTGTACTTGTTTCTACAATCACAGATGCATTAAAAAATTTAAATGAAGAACTTGAAAAACATATAACAGCATATACTTCCCTTCGTAGAAATATTATCAATAAATTTTTTGGAAAACCAGCGGTAACCTCTCCATCTCTCGCTGAAATTAAATCCAATTTTGATGAAATTAAATCCAATATTAAAAATATTAATGATACTGGATTTAGTATTATTAGAGATAACATTAATAGTATTAAAAAATCTATCGAGGATATTACAAAATTTAAAACAGACAATCTTCCGCTACTTGAAAGAATAAAGATTCCTCATGAGAGGAATATCATAAATATGATATACACAGTTCTCTCTGGATCATTAGATTGGGAACCTAAAAAGAATACAATAACTCTCACTGTGTCAAAGAAGGGTATTTATCGATTAACAATAGTGTCACTGAATCAGTTTAATATATCATCATCGACTTCATATGGATACAACAACGTGATTTCAACGACTATTGACATGGATGAATACAAACGATTTACAATAACAAGCACTGATCCTAATTTAAATAAGACATCATTTGTATGGTACATGGAGTTTGTAGCTGATCTCAATTAGAATTTTTAACAATTAGAAACCACTTGAGATTTTAAAATAATATGATTCCGTCATCGCAATATCGCTATGATACTGTCAAAGAGTTCTTAACAAAACTCAAAACACTCATTGATGAATATGAAATAAAAATTAAAAAGTATCGCAGGATAATTACCGTAATTGATGTTACAGTATACTCGGTATCTGGTATAATGGCCGGTGCTGGTATTATACTATCTTCAGTAACAATGGTAGCTCCGATTGCTGTCCCAATTGCTATTTCCGCGGTGACAACATTTGCTGGAATTGCAAATGCTATTACTAAAAAAATATCGTGTTCTCAAGAAAAACTTAACGACTATATAGTAAAACATCAAGCAGTATCTAACGGTTACTCACAATTATCCTCGCTGATGTCATCATCGATTGATGATACGATAATTACCGAAGACGAATTCTCCGCGATGATACGTATTTATGATACTACGATTAAAAACGCTAGCGTTTTTTCATCTATTGCAAAATTAGACATTGTAAATAATAATAATAATAATGTCGCAAGAGATTCAACTACTTCAGCGGATAGCAGAAAATACCACTCCGCGAAAAACAAGTATGATATCAATATCGTCAACAAACCCTAAATTCAGTGTGAATTTTCCCTCACCTGTTTCAGTAAAGGAAATCGCGTTGGCAAAATTACGAGTGTATCATAGTTGGCCTAATATCAGATCGGTTCCATTTGGCGGTCAGAGACCTAATAATTCTCTGGTATTTGCATATAGGAATAAAAAAGATGAAACTCCAGATTGGAACGTTGTTTCAATACCAACTGGATCCTATCAAATTGAGCAAATTAATAATGAATTACAACGTAGAATAAAATCCATTACTAAAAAAGAATCAAAAATTGCGATAACAGTTCATGAACCAACACTATCATCTACAATTGAAATAGGCTCTCCTGGGTACGTTGTAGATATTTATAACAGTTCAATAAGAACAGTATTAGGATGGCCCGAAGATCCACCTAGAAGTGCTAGTAATTCCACGCCCGAGCCTGTAAAAGCTGATTATGTCACTGATGAAATAGGACCTGAAAATCCATCAAAAACTTATAAAAAATTCGAGGATATAAACTTCACAAAAAGATATCGATATAAGAATCAATATGGTGAAGATGCGTGGAGAATTCCACTTTTTAATGATTATATCCCACAGGAAGGTGAAATTCTGGAAATACATGAAACAAGTCCAACATTTGTAGACATTAAAGATCACATCCTTGATAGAATGAATAATGATTTTTTGTTGCTATTACCGTCGTTAAGATCTGGCTTTCTTACACAAGCTGAGTTTACTAGTGTAGTCGCCGCGGGTAATAAAATCATCGATGACATGGAAATATTTAATTCGAGGATTACTAATCTCTTCACTGATGAAAATAACCCGATTTCAAAAACTAGCTCAGCTCAAGATTATAAAAAAAATATAAATGAAAATCCAAATTATAAATTACCAGGATATAACGTTCTCGAGTTAAAGAAAAAACTCAGAACTGCCATCGACGAAGGATTTAATAAAATTTATCAATCATGGAAAGATAACCAGCCGAAGCCTATTATCCTCACTTATAATAATTCTCCCGACGGCGACGGTAGACATATCGCACCGAACAATGTGAATATTTCATCGGTGATCGCACTTAATTTAACGTGTGATGTAATCGAAGGAAGTTATCAAATTAATATGGAACAATCAAATCAAGCCCGACAAGGTTACATTCTTTATTCATTTTCACCAACAGCACCCCCCGGATTTTTAATTGTTGAAAATCCGACTAATCCAGTCTATATGCAATGTCAAAATGATTTACTAACTAGAATTAATTTTACACTCACCGATCAGTCAAATAATTTGATTGATCTACGTGGTGAAGTATTATCGATTAGTCTGCTTGTGAAAAGCTAACAAATAATTTGTATTAATCAGCAGCAGGGAGGGTGAAATGACAACATATTTGCGACCGTAGATGGCAGCAATTTGAGGGTGGTTATGACAATGTATTTGCGACAAAATCGCTAAGGCTCCATTTGTAAAATGGGGTCTTTAATTTTTTTTTTGGTTAAAATATGAGATTTCGTAGGAAGGTTCCATTTGGCATTCTGAGGCTTTAATCGATTTTGTCGCAAAAGTTTGTAGACGTAGATGGCAGCAATTTGAGGGTGGTTATGACAATGTATTTGCGACAAAATCGCTAAGGCTCCATTTGTAAAATGGGGCCTTTAATTTTTTTTTTTGGTTAAAATATGAGATTTCGTAGGAAGGCTCCATTTGGCATTCTGAGGCTTTAATCAATTTTGTCGCAAAAATTTGTAGGGTTCACCCTCCCTGCTGCTGGATCAGTTGCCCTCTTTCTTCCTCCTACAAGTTCGCCAGGTTCATATAAATATCTAACTGTGACATTTTCAACTATTGGTTGAGAAGAAGATTCACGTTTTATTGGTATCTATTTTTGTGATTGCAGTAGACTGTTTCATAGATTTCGCATGAGTATTGTTTTATTCAATGCAGCTAGCACACTCGGTAACCTCACAACCCATTCACGAGATCTTGCATCTTTGAATATTTTCTTTGCATATTGATACTTGAATAACAGCTCAGCAAGTGTTCTATTAAATCGTTCAACGATTGCCTGATCACGATAAATTTCTGTGGTGTCCTCATCCAATTTTATATATACTCGTAACGTCAATGAGCGTTAAGACGTATGTGTATGTGTGTTGAAGTCTGCCAATTTTAATGGTATCGTGCGGTAAAAACAGTATATATATCCTTGATGAACTTCATTAGGAATGCTGACATCGAAATGTGCGTAATGAATTTTCTTAGGCAGACTTAGAAAGATTTGCCATATTGTCTGTCGTGCCAATCACGCTGCAGCTAAATCACGTTTAACTTTTGTTGAAGCGGCAAGTGTGCTAACCGCTGCTTTACCTCTCTATTGCACTCTCGAGGAATAATAAACAAGTTTCATTATTATAATAAGTTGATTAATTTCCAGCCCCTTTCCTTATTTTACCTTTCATAGCAGATTTTACTAGTAAGCTAGCAATTTTTTCTCTAAGGAATTTATTATGTACAGAATTTAATGCAGGAGTCAACTTTACATCTGCAAGATGCTGCTGTTGCATATCTGGACTTTTATATGCGACATCATGAATGTGACACACTTGATCAATCTTTTGTACTGGAATCTCTCCAGCTTTTAGTTGATCTTAGATATCTAGTCTGATATCGAGACGAGTTCCATGACCACACTAATTATATACCCGAAGGTGTTTCTCGCTTGGGTATTTAGCCCATGAAGCTCCTGACAATATCCCTAAGGAATTAGCAATATCACCACCATGCGCTATTTGCGACGCGAAAATGGATCTGTACTTGCTTGTACCACATTTTGCACACTTGCCTGTAAGAGCATGTCTCTGTTTTTTCCTAGTGTTCTCATTGCCAATCCAACGGAGCACAATATAAACTCATACCATTTTATATGGACCATAATTGACACGAAACCAAGAGCCAATAAAGCTCCATCCAGCGTTACTAAATTATATCTGAATGATTATAATAGGTCGGCCCAGAAATGGGAAGACGCAATTACTGCTTAAACTGATAATGAGATGGCTGAAATGGGAAAAATTGTAAATAGGAGCGCCATCTGTAGATGATAAACGACGTTAGGAAGTACTTAAAGATTTTAATGAAAATGCAAAAGTGTTAAATGAAGACAGTGAGTTCATCGACTTTGTTACTGATGTTGGTAAAGCACCATCAGTGGAAGATCTCGATGGAAGAATTAATAGCCTCGTGGTATACGATGATGTCATGTTAGACAAACAATCCAATCCTGCTATGATATTTTCCAGAGGCAGGCATAACATTACAGGTGTGATTTATGTTACAAACAAATTCAAAAAGTGATTAGGGATAACTTTAACATTTTTGTTGTGTTCAACGGAGTTGATAATCATACGCTTAAAGATATGTATTATGCTTGGCGTTCTGGGGAAATGGATATGAACAATTTTTTTTATTTCTTTTCAAAGGCACAAGCTGCCCGCTTTGGATTTGTAACAGTAAATTTACACCATCTGAGGTCAAGATATTGTAACGAACTTGATACAATTTTTGGCTAAAATCCATAGCAGCAGAGAAGGTGAACGACCAACGCATGTGACGAGCATGTGAAAATAAAAAGGTCGAAAAATAATCTGGTCAATTAGAGAATATTTTGGATTAAACGTCATCGACGGTATTTATCCGCCTCGTAGGAACTTTGTTTTAAAACTATGGTCTCTAGCAAAGTAGTCTGTTCACCCTCTCTGCTGCTAGTTATTTATATTTGGATATGTGAAGATGCTTTACTTTCCATCAATACCTCCAGTAAAATGGTTGTTTGCATGTTCGAGGATGAGCAATTTGGTAAACCAGTCCAATATTTTAAGATACTGCGAGCTAAAATGCATTATATTACTGTAAGAGCATTCTCCTCAGAAAACAAATAGAATTCAATGGAGTAGCACATGTGATTGTGAAAAAAAATGATCTAAAACGCGAGCGATATAAGGAATGTATTCTAGACCGACGTTAATTCAAACAAACCGTAAATTTGATGTTGTTGTTTTTGTTGTTGGGCTTAACGCCACTTTTTAGCACACGATAGGCTATTCATGGCGGCCAGAACAAATGGTGGAGGACGATACCAGGAAATCACCGGAAAGAACCACCGACCCTCGAAAAGCTAAATCTGATGCAGTGAAATCAATATCTAAAGGGTATTTACCGATTCACTTCAACATGTTTCTCTCTGCTTGGTGAAAGTGATGGATATTCCGCAATGGAATCACCGTTAACACATTTATTCGTCATGCAGATGTAGACCACCTTACAGCTTGTTCAGGTTTATGTGATGTAACAGTGCATCAAAGTAGATCATAGTGGCAGTTCCTTATTTGCTGCAATGAACTGAATATCTTCTAATACAATTTCTTGGCTGTGTGGCTAAATTGTTTGTTCATTAACAAGCCCTTAACGGTAACGCGTCGTTTTTCTTTGGGTGTCAACCTATTCCAAGATAATATATACGTCTCTATTATAACTCTTCTGTTGTATAATTATACGAACCAAACCCATATCTTTGTCTCAAAGCTACGCATATGCACCTAAATCGATCCTTGACCACTGTCATACGTTGCCGATATTTTATGGCACATATGGATTTGAAAAATTAATTGGACGTTGTCCGAACCACACTTGGGATGAATATCTAGACGTGCTTGATGTGATCGCAAAAACATCTGTGTAAAATTTCCACTCTTAATTTTACTATTACTTAGATATCGCACGTGTCTAAACATAACTGTCTCTTGCAAGTCAATTTAACTATCAATACTATTCATTTAAAAATGTCTATCATTGACGTCATTACAGCATACGGGAAGGTGCCTGTGATCGCCAGAAATTGATTCAGTATGTTGCTAATATGTCAAAAATTTGTTATAGGTCCGACAAATTAGACAAGAAGGCCTCACAACGGGTATTGACTAAATGTTTTCTTCTGTGATTAATCTCAAAAAGGAAATTCCTTAATATTGAAAATGCAGCAATATCAACATTGGAAGAGATTCGCAGCGATAACGTGGGCTGGAGAAAAAATACAATAATTCGTAAGGTATCGAAACGAAGGAAGGGAGATCAGGAAAGCAACAAGAGCAGACTTTGTGTGCAACAAGCGATGGGGATATAAATAAAGACCTTGGTGAAATTAGTGAAGCCTCTGCTCTACATGCAAAATAAACCATGCACTTCACATTAATCAGGCCATTAGGATACAAAGCTTTCCAACCAGGTTCATCTGGAGATACAAACACGGGTTCGTTAATTCAAAGAAAGTAGACATAAGCCGATGTTTACACGTTACTTCGATGTTTCTCTTAACAGTGATACCAAATAGAAAGACTTTATGGTCAAGGTGCCATCAAAGATACATGATAAACATATGAAAGTTAAAAAGCTTAAAATGGTGTTCATAGCGTTTACTGTGGAAAGAAGCAATGTATCGGTAAATTGTATTGTCATTTTGCATGAACATATATGAATATGATTACAGAAACATTCATGAATGTGAAACTTTATAAAGATTTAATGGGAAGGTGGAACACACTTTAGCTGACGATGCAATTTGCACTACGATAACCTCCTAGAGACCATAATATATATTATATTACGAAGACCAACGCACATAAACTCCTACAGAATATCAAAACAGTAAGAACAACAAATGTGGGTAGAAGGAGCAACATCCTAGACCCGAAGTTTATTACCGATGAAGGAACAACGTTACTGATCGCATAACAAGTAACAAGAACAAGTAGTAAAGCAGTACCAGCAACAATAAACCAAACCTAAGACCAGCTGCACCAATACCAGATGAAGAATAACATGTAACACTATTACCTTCTTGAGTGTGCTGAAATAGTTGCACAAAAACACAATCAAACCAAGGTAAAGATCTTGGTTGATTATGTGATGCTAAGGACCCTGGCGATCGATTGTAAACAGTTGTAGTATCAGTAAGTGCGGGAAAATCACACCCGAACTCATTAATTAGGCCATATCGATTTGCCAGTCACCAATATAATCGCGTACATAAATAGTTATCGCGCGCCGATGCATGAACTTGTTAAAGATCTAAATGATGAATAGAACGAAGCTCGTACACCGATAGTGAGTGCTAAAACCATTATGTGTCTGCATGTTGAGGCGCAACGCGTCTTACGCGAAATATTTGCTCCCACTTAACAGGTCGGTGTGAATACAGCCCCACGATGTTTACAATGACATCAATGAAACTTGAATTAAGAAGTATTTTTCATCACCTGATACCGATGGTGTAACACGCACACTTGACATCGCACTAGAATAGATTTGAATTTATTTGAGTTGTCCTAAAATCTAATCAATGCCATTTAGTGATCTCAACAAAATCTAAATGCATGAGTTCGATATGAAACGGTTGTTTACTGCTGAGCCTGGCAATACTAAAGAGAATAAGGAACCCATACGTGCTTGATATTGTGAGAATTACATCAACGAAAACTTGTAACAATGCTAGTGGTAGTTATGAAATAAGCTCTAAATGAGATCTACATGTACAGTTCCTAGCAATCACAAATTTGACTTTTGCAATGTCATGTGTTTTTTAATTTGTGTTATTAGCTATCTTTTCTTTGCGATTACCTACTTTTGTATTTTTGCAATTGCATTATCCAAAATAGTGTTCCCTTCTGTACCTGACCAGACTCATTAATTCTGTAAAAAACATCAATAATTGCTAACATTTTTATGCAAGTGCAGACTAGACATTCAGATTAATATTAATGAAACCATGGTTATCTAAATTTGAATCTGGTATAGATGAATTTTCACTGCAAAAAAATCTGGTCTACCTGATGTTTATCTGTTCTTGTTATTATAATTTTAGTAGCATACTTTATCTTGGCATTAATTTAGAATTTTAAAGGAGCTGATATTTAACCGTCTTCCTCATTTTGCTTTTGTGCCTTTTATATAATCTTGTTTACCTGGAAAATTGCTCATAACTGCATTATCACCTACATCAGAATTAGTCGTATTGTTGCATTTGTTATTTAATATTGGTTGCAATTATTTATCTTAGGTATTATTCATTAAAATATAAAGTTCTCTTTATCAATATTTTTCGAAAGACACATTAAATTGAAATTATAGTGAATTCGGAAACAAAACTGTGTTTGGCCCTATTGTGATATATCAAAAGGATGTTAGTAAATCGTCACACATCAAGCCATTGACAAATTACCACTTTTGAGACAACATTCACATCAACACATTCGGCATTGGAAATTATTTGCAATACATGAAATTTAGTTGAAACTGAATACATTATTTGTATATGTGATAACACTCCTAGAATTATTTGGGATTTATTTGACAATACTGTAAGTTCTTTATTTACTTTGTATTCGAGGAAATAAATTATGCATGGAAGTTAACAAACGCTTTAATTTATCTTTTATGTTAAGGTAGAGATATTCGAAAAGTTTCTTATTGAGCTAAACACATTGTAAGTCACCTTCTTTCGAACAATCAATGGCAGCGGTGCAAACTTGTGTACGGGTGGGTGATTCTCAAAAAGTTGAGCTGTCAACACTGACTTTGTAGATGCTAGTGCAAACCGTTTTACGGAATATAGAATTACCTTTATTAATGTTTATTCAGCCGGAAACCACTTCAACATTATTTTTTCTTGCATACCCTACAGACTCAAACCCGCCAGCTGATATTGTGGAATAATTTGCGTGGATAATACTTAGTCGGCATGGTCTTACTTCACCAAAGCATATGTTTATGGCATGTAAAATGTAAATCTAGATAATAGTCAAGTGTATAGTAAAATAATATTGGAAACCATGGAGTGACTGAAGTTTATTTGCGTTAGAACGGTCATCGGGTACCTTCCGAAGAAATTCGGTTTGCCTGTGATTCATCAGTCACTCCCTATATAACAATGTGTGGGGGTACATGTAACTACTTCAAAACTTCGACTCTGGTTTGCAGATTTTCCATGAAGATCCTAATACATATTACCGGTTTATTATGTTTTATTTTTGTAATACTTGTGGTTGTTCATACATTCCTTTGATAATATATATTTTCGTCAACGTGAAGCTCCTGCCTGTGCCAATTATATATGTTGTGATTAGCTACTGTCTTGACTGACAATCCTCTGATCTTGGACAGTGGTGGTGGCGGAATGATGGTCATCAATGGTCTTATGAAAAATACTAAATGTACCCAGCAACAGACCTTGTTCACCCGTTACAAAACAAAAATCGCACGATTAACCGACCTCAATTAATTTGCAATGGCAGGATCAGTGAAACATTGGTGGTGTCTTTATGTGAAATGAACCTGCATCGATGGTGCCACGCACAGGTGAAACCGGTAGTGTTGCACTTGATTTGATACAAAACTTGGCACACAGTGTGTTATACACTTGGTGACACCTCAGCATCATTTATATGTTGACTCATAAAGACTTGCACCACTAGTTGCAATTGTTAATTATTTAACGAATGGCATCAGCGCCATACACGGACGGCAATCACGGTTATATTTGACTATACCAGTACAAACGCGCTCGAATGACCAATATGATGCAATCAATTTTTTAACACTGAGTACATTTAAGCATATACTAACACCTCCAAAATTTATTGAATTTAATTTAAAATAAGTTCGACATTACATTATTGCCTCTATATATTTACGGTTGTTATTCATCTCGACGTGGTGCTGATGTGGACATGAGCAGGTTTGCAACCAAAGCCGATTTACCCCGAGTTGACTAGTCCTGTTGTTGTTTATATCCACTTCCGGAATATTTTAATGTAGTTGAAAATATAGAGAATACTATGTGGTTGACTACTGAGCAATTATGAACTAACAGAGTGATAAGCATCGCTTAGAAAATAAACATTTATAATAAATTATAATGCTGATTTAAATCAATATTAACGAGATGAAATACAAAATTTTATGGAAGAAAACATGATCATTCGAAGATGAAACTTATATATATAGGTATATGCTTATCCTCAAAGACAAAAATTAAAAACATAGCATTGGTCATATCAAGAGGAAGTTTGCGAATTCTTTCCTACTAGTTAGGGTTTGCCGAGTTAATAGTTCAAAATTAGAAATATTGCTACTTCTTTAGGTTGTAATTATGTCTCCAATAAATGAAATTGTATGGACAGTTCGCAGTACACGCTGATCCTTAATTTGGAACAATATGTAATCCAAAAGCTGTAGTTGCATAGGAAGAAAGAAATTTGAAGGTTGATCATGGTGAAATGGAATTTAGTTGCAAACAACAAGAGTAAACAATTAAATCCCATATGACTTTTTTTTTAAAAAAAAGTAAAATTCAGCATCCTAACATAATACACACTCCATTCAAGAAGGAACATATAAATATGAACTGAAACGTAGGCAACACAGTAACTTGATGTGCCTACTGTGTATGCTACACTTAAGGAATACTTACTGTTATAATTGTATATCTCATTGATGCCCCGATATTCAATATTAAATCCCAGACAAAAGTTTTTAGTAGTGGATGCCATTGACATCTTATTGGAAACTTGCAGGAATCAGTATGTCCAGAAGTCAATAGTGGAATAATTATGTACACGATCAATTGAATATATTATAGACACTAAAATATGTCATTTAACTTACTGTTCCCGAAATTTACAACTACAGCTTCAAACGAAACTATGATAGCTGATTAACTAATACGTTAAGTGAAAGAAAATTGCAATGAAAAAAGTTAAGGAAGGAAAGAGAACAATGTATATTGTGTCTAGAGTGCACATAATGCTTAATACAAATAAGGAATAATGGTTCATGACCTTGCTCTAGTCGTAATGCATTGATTATATAGGCACTTATGTATCTGAATGGCTGATATTTGTATTGTTAGCTACTCGTCTGATCCAACAGGTTCAAAGAATTGCAATACAAATATCCACCAACACACCCATTGCTGATTCTATTGAATTTATATACTTCAGCCTCCTGTAAAGCGTGCAATAGTTTGAACTTGCTAGATAGAAGGCGACTATAATGATCAAATTATGAATGCCATACAACAGAAAAACCGTTCCAAACTGGACGAAGTTACTGAATATATTATAAAATACTTGGGCTGAAACAAAGATAGCTTTATACAACACAATCCGGGTCACCATAAATAGTCTTTAATTAAGTAAAGTTCTATAACATAATAAACTCTTACGTATCCAAATTATAGATTGTTTTTCGCATTTTGTACGAAACAGGAATAAAGCTTTCGACTATACCAAACAAATTACTTAGAATTTAAAATGAAACTTTATTATCATGAAATGTAATTTTGAATCTACAATACTCAGATTGGCTTCCTGTACCAGTATTATCACGACATATTTAGTATCTGGCTCATTGCATTATAATATTAATGAGTCTACTGCAATGCAATAGCTATATTTAGGAACAAGTAAACTCAGATTAAAGAAATGAAGAAGGCAACGCACAATATACCAGTTTAATCTGAGCACAGTCCTAATATGTGGTCAATATATAGCACCGAAAGATCAAAAATCAGACAATGATATCAGCAATAGTTCATTAATGTAGCAAGAAGAATGACACTATAAACTTGTATGTATTATTCAGCTTTTATGTATGTGCATCAAGCAAACATTTTGGTTGAAAACATTTATATATCCGTATGTAAGAGATTCAAACTTTCATCTACTTGTAACATCGTACTAGACAAAGCTCAAGACAGCGAAAAGATCTCGAAAACAAGACAACCTTAGTTCTCCATTTCTAACCAACCTGTTATTTATTCTCATTGTATTTTTTATATTATTTCTTCATCCTCAAAATCTTTTGCATATCCTCAAATACCTTTCCCAATTAGAGCATTGATGGTGTATTACAAAACATATCGTGTTTACTTAATTATTCCCACATCTAAATGATACCCATTTTGCTGCTAAATATTTAAGATATTACCCACAAGTCATTTGTTTGTTTTTTATTCAATATTTATATATCGTAATTGGGAGTCAATGAGAGTCGTAAAAAATGAAAATGATTACATTGGTACAATGATTCATGTCAAAACCAAGAATGTTCATCAATATGTTTATGATTCTTTATGTCATCCTAAATCATTAAATCATCTAAAAACGTGATACCATACAGTAGAGCTAAAATATATAGATGAATTATTGCGGATGACACTGTTTTTAAATCGTCCTTGGCAGAGTTAGGACAGCATTTTCTGAAGAGAAATTATCCTATTGACATCAGTAATACTGCTTTACAAGAAGCATCTTCTCTTAAACAACTTGAATCATTGCAATCTAGTATCATAAATAGAAATGAAGATATTATTCATTTTGTTTTTGCATATTATCCAAGTTTGCCTAATATAGGTAAGATTATCAAAAACATAATGGGATTTATAAAAATTATCGTAAAAGAAAGTGTTAAATCGCTACACGAAAGCAGTCCCACACTTGCTTATTAAAGGCAAAATAATCTTAACGATTTACTAATAAATTCGAAAATAAACTTTCTGTAAATGGATCATCAACTAAATTTAATAGACCTAGATGTTCGTATTGTTCTTTTTCTAATGAAAATACGTCTCTCAATAACAATAATACGAAATAAATTTTTAATATGTGTTGTGACACTAAATGTGCAAAATCAAATGAAATTTATTTGATCACACGCAAATAGTGTAGCATCCAATATATTGGGAAAATCAGTCAATACATATCTAAACGTATGAACAAACATAGATCAGATATCAAAACATTATATAAATCATCCATTCTCTTCTCATGTTGAATAAATTTTAACAAGAGATCCCATACTTCGCAAGATTTCTCCTCTCAACCTATTTATATAGTTGATACAGAGATGGAATGTCTGGTAAAGGAAAACTGTTGGATTCACCGTCTTAATACGGTATATCCAAAAGGTCTAAATACCAAAACCGTGTACGACATTCATTAATAAAGTAATTTTTTTATTATGTCCCCTGTTTACAATTAGTTAATAATATTTTCTTATTATTTGATAATATTTTAATTTGCTTATCATTTAAATTAGTGTTAGTAAAATTAATATTATAATATCGGTAAAAATATTTTAAAACTGAGGAAATATCTGAAAAGTAAGTTTGAATACCTCATGATTAATTATTTTAAATAGTTTTGAAAACCATAATGTTATAATATTTGTTAGTCACATAGTTTAAATTCTGATACACTAGTTAGCATTCATTATTTATTTATTTATTTTAAATATTTATTTATATTTTATTTATAAAACGTGTTTCTCCATAATAAAAATATAAATAAACTTTTTATCTATATTTATCCACAAATTATATATATATATATATATATATATATATATATATATATATATATATATATATATATATATATATATATATACATATATATACATGTGTGTATATATATATATATATATATATATATATATATATATATATATATATATATATATATATATATATATATATACACATATATATATATATATATATATATATATATATATATATATATATATATATATATATATATATATATATATATATATATATATATATATATATATATATATATATGCTATCCTACAGGTTATAGACTTTTTAATTCAATCACGAGTCCGTTGGGAAATGGCACCCATGTTCTTGCCTGCACACTCAAGCATATATTCCATCACGACTAAGCAAACAAAACCAAAAGACGATGTTAATCAGTATTTTATGCACTTGTATTTAGCAGACACACTCGCATGACGACGTGATAAATAATTTCCAATTGTAAACAGTCATTCCGGATTCATATGAAAAAAATCAAGGTATATAGAATTAAATATAGAGAATTATAAATAAACACTGGAGAGAATGGAAAGTGCTATCCATGGATTTTAAGGAAGAATACTTGACAATAGTAGGCATTATTATGATTAAAGATGCATAATGCCATCATACACGATAGATAATTTGTAATTCGTACTCAAGGAAAATTCGAACCCAGGACCGCAGGTGAACGGCACCGATCGTCTTCAATGCACATGCGAGCGCATATTGTCTAAAAGCCAAGCATATATAACTACAAAATGATGCTATTTAATTGGAGTTATATGCACTCATGTAAACCAGACTCACTCGGATGACGACATTATAATTAATTCTTATCTATTCGGATTTACACTATCATCAAACATTATTATATAAAATCTTTCTCTCTATCTTTATCTCTCTCTCTTTATATATATATATATATATATATATATATATATATATATATATGTATATATATATATATATATACATATATATATATATGTGTGTATATATATATATATATATATATATATATATATATATATATATATATATATATACACACATATACATATACATATATATATATATATATATATATATATATATATATATATATATATATATATATATATATATATATATATATATATATATATATATGGTCCGCATCATTTATGAAATATTACACATATATTTTGATTTCTTGGCACAGAAATTCCCCAAGAAATGGAAAATGTGGCCGCAGGTAATGACGTTGCTGAAATTGCAGGAGGACTGTTTCTCGCTGTGGTTCTAGTTGTAGGAGGAGTTATTATTGGTGTCAATGTCTGCAGAAGGTACAAAACTTTTTTCCTTTATATTCATGTTTATATTGCAATTTGTACACATTATTTTCTCATTTTACATGTAATGGCATTCGGTCATATTCCAGTACATAGCTGGAAGTTTTGTGATTAAGCAATCATAATAAGTTTTAAGTTTTCTATTTGCTCAACATATTTCAAGCTTTGACATATACGACTTGTTTTCATGGTCATTATTTTACCTCAACTTGTATAAAATACCATGTTTTTTTAATATTTATGTTTGAAAACAAACATGTTAATACATACTGTATATAATTAGTAAGCATATTCTTTATGTGCTTGCAATCTTTTTAATATTAACTAGCCCTGGTAAAATGTTATGTTCATTATAATTGTTAATGTCAGATAATGCTTTTTGGTTTTTAATTCTATTTTCAATTAGGATATTTCAACCTACATAATGTATTTATAGATATAGAGCCACAATGTTTATTATCCGCAAGGTCTAACACAAACCGAACGCAAATATATAGCTGCTAAATTCCCCAAGGCAATATACATTAATAAATACCACAGGTTTACGTTTAAAATGTTCGAATTCGCTAGAGCTGTACCTTCATCCATTCAAATGATTCCTAAGGAATACGATCTTGTGTTCTATAAAATTTAAACTGCAGATATAATTGTGCTTATTTAATATCATGTTTTTACCTAATTCATTGCCTATAATATTTATTTGAAAAGAAAATTAAGACTTTTCGTTGAGACTGCTGAAGCAGCTAATAAGGACCTCTCGAGCACCTCAGCGAGGAAAAAAGGGATACAAATAGTAAAGAATACGGACAAAAACGTAATATATGGTAAGTTCACAAGTGAATGTCTAAGAATACTCAGGAATGCTATTTGAGCTTTTCGCATAAACAATTCAGTGTTCGTCTTTGTCGCCCAGTAGGTATTTTTCTTCCCTTTTCATGGCTTGCTACATGTGGTTACTTGCAATGCAAGACTACATCACGCTCTCAAACAAACGTATACACACACAGACTTGCAATATATATATATATATATATATATATATATATATATATATATATATATATATATATATATATATATATATATATATATATATATATATATATATATATATATATATTGACTGCTGCTCCCAACAAATTATGCCTCCACAATCACATGTAGATTGTGATATAGTGCAATTGTAATTACAATGATACATGCATCTCTTTGATTTAACAATGAAGACCCTATATGCGGTATTTATTTCCTGTATGTTTACCAACAGCCTTTAGTGTACAAGTGAACTCTCGTGCATCGGAAATATACGGTGTGTAGTTTCATTAGATGGAAACGTAAGAATGTTCAATATAAATAGATAGTAAGGAAACAAATTCAGTATGGATAATATCAATAATATTTTCTTTAAAGCTCACTTTCAATGGCATTGCTAACTCAGTACGCAGAAATACTAGCACTTTATGGATAAAATGCAAATGAATATAAGTGAGCTGATAGGTCCAGTGAAAGCATTTATAATGTATCCGGTAATAAAAATATGCTAAATAAAAAGAACCAGGATGAATATACGTCTTAAAGTATCTGTATGTATCGACACCACAAAAAAGGATGTGATAAAAAATAAACGCACTTCAGTTTTGTCTTCATTATAAGGAAATCCTGCCCTTTTGAAGTGGATGTAATTTAATTATTAAGCTGAGTTGCATACCATACTCTGTTAATTGATTTTTTTATCAAGATAGCTATGTTCATCATACACATACCATGACATAATATAGAGAACAAATGAAGATATTCCTCCTAAAATTAGTCCTGGTCATCAAGAGGTGAAATTACATAACTATTTGGGAAAAGCAAATTTTCTAAGTACATTGTTTCTACGAAAATGCATGCAGGTCACATTACTTTAGGAATATTACCATGTCACCTGGCGAATCAAGCCGTACTAAGAAACTCAAATCTCTTTTTAATATACATGTCATAATCAGCACGGGCAATAACTCTTGATCATTGCCTCCCCTTGCTCAAGCAGTTGTCGCTTGTTTTTACCTGAGCCAGTGTGGATGTTCGCGTGGAGGAATGGTTGGGCAAATTTTAAGTAATGTGATTGAATAATGTGACTAGGTAATTAATATCCCAGAAATTTAATTTACTTTAAACATAGCATTATCCTTAAAATACGTTTAACAGTCACATTACATTATCTCCTAATAGGTAAGAGAAGGAGGGGATGTTGAGCATTCAACCTCTACCTCGGGTGTCTTTCTAGGGAAGGTTGGCTTGATTTCTTACACGACCAACAAACCATTCTCCTAATTTCTTAAGTAACATAGCCCAGTGTTAATTGACCTTTGGCCGTAAGATACTGTTAACAATGTAAATATTGAAATCATCTTACTAACCAACTTTTACTGTCAAACCTAGCGATGGTTATGTTGATTGTTTCAATAGAGACTAATGGCCTTATCGATGCCATCACCGGACACACCAGATTCAGAGTTTGCCTACGTGAAGCTAAATCTCATAGGTAAATACTCGAGAAGGTTGATTCGTCATACCAGTAAAAAGCTTATATTATTTATCGGATCGAAACATTACGTTCAAATGCATTGCTCCCAGAGAATTGATTTAATCCAATGAGCGGTAATCTTCACGTCTTGACTCAGATTACGCCGAAGGTATAATCATCTCAGCACGAATGGATTTTTCTCGCCTTTTAACTGAAGGAATATGAGTTTCCGTATTCAACGACTTGTCTATCTGTATTTCAAATAGTGATTAATGACTACAGGATATTGAATCGTCGCTGCTTAAGAACTCTCTATGGAAAAGAGCGAGTGAATAGCGACTCTTTGCTTACGGACAGACGGTAAATTATTTAAGAGCAAGTGATCTAAAAGGAAGAGGAAATCGTTCCTATCGTGGATTAGGATAGAACTTAAAATATGTCTATGCTTTAGTCATTCAGGTATGCTGCCATTGTTAAGGGTGACGTCGATCTGAGCAATCTGGCGACGCAATCTATAGTCTTGATAAAATCTCAACGATGGATATTGAAGAAAAAGTGAGAAAAAAATGAATTGATAAAGGGTGTTGCGGTAAGCACAAATGATAAATGTTTGTAACCGCGGTTAGATACGAACGTAAACATGTGCGTTAGTCAGATAAAGGCTGACGGTATATGCGTCCATTTGGAAAACTGATTTGATCTTGTTGTCTCCATCTTGAATTTTGGATACGAGATGAGTTGGTTGAGAAGACTCAAGTCAATGTTAAGACACAACCTGTCGCGTACTTTACGAATATAGCACAGGCTTGAATAAAATCCTATAGACTGTTATAGACAGTAAATATTGCATCATGTTTCAACCGCTTGTATTTTAATGAGAGATCTTATCTTCTATTGTAGAAAGGCGGTCTTCTTCCAATCTGATAACTCGTCTGCAAAAAGAGTACAAGATAAACGAAACCCTAAGTCTCTCCGAAAAGACCTGGATCACCCAACCGTTCTGATGGAATATGGGCTCCATTGAGCTTGAAATTGCACGATGTGGTCGCCAATATGTTGAGTCACTTCAGGCGGTGGGGAAAATATCAATGTTTATAGTTTTGACGGCCTGACGGCCGAGAAATAGATCTGAGAAATTGTTTCCTAGATCGGTTGCGCTGTTGTCTCTGGTCCATGAGTTGGGATTGATAATGATACACACCTGACTATAACGATCCCATGTCACAATACTGCTTTATATATTTTTGCATTGACCGGATCGGGGCTGTGTCATCTGAAACGCTGAGTGGGTTGAGAGGCGAGTTGAACGGATAGTTACTGCCTCCCAACCTCTTCTGTTCTTCCTCCATCAAGGAGCGGCGACCTAAACAATGACCATAATATGGTGAGCTGCTCGGTAAAGGATCCTAGAAATTCTGAACTTCGCCTCCCAAATGTGGCTATTGTCAGAGTTTTCAGCAATTTTGAAGATTGTTGATCAGGTCAAATCTAAAAAAGGACGTAACGATAATATTCCGTACTCGCTTGGACGTGGTATCAAAAACATTCTTGTCCACATTTAATACTACATTGGAGCCGACAGAAGGGCGGCTAATAAACTCTTATCTATGTCCGGGAGATCCATTCTAAACGCATTACAGTGAGTATGACACTAACGGAAGGAGAATGTGGCTGATATATGTCTCACTGAAAAAGAGAGCCTCAGAATTTGCCGGTCACCAATCCTACCTTAAGTGGGTTATTGATCTCTTTCATGTTTGGGCAATTAGGCGGAAAACGCATATGTTCCTCCTCACCAAACTCGGCTGACATAGTCTTGTGAAGCGGTAGGGGCGAATGGTATTCCAAATCGCCAACAACAGATCAATTTCTTCGATTGAGGCCCAATAGTTGAATTCATTCCGCACTATAGTTAAACCTTAATATGATTCTTTTGCCGGCACTTTCTCACGCTCATTGTCGGTCACCTTCGGAGTCTGCTTGCAGTTCTGAATATTTCATGAACGCTAACATCAATCTCTCACCCGATCGTCTTTGAAGAAGGCACTAGTTCTGCCTTTAGGGTAGGCAGTTGACAATAAGAATGATAGCATTGTCGCGGCTCCTAAACTGTGTGTATGGCGTACAAAATGGTCCAGACATCAAATGTACCGCCTGACTGGATGTACAGATTTCTCACTGAAATCGCCTGCATAGTAATTGTACGATGCTAACGGTGAGACTAGACAAATCTATTAATAAATTAGAAAATAATCAAACAATGAGTCGGAAAATGTTCTAGAACAATAGAGAGAATAAGGGATAAATTTAATCTGATGTCGAGAGTTGTGTTGTACCAGACGAAGCATCCCTTTAAAAGACGGTTGTGCTGTTTTCACGCCCTACTCCACCCCAACATCCCTCACAAATCTCAATCGAAGTCGACTAGGGATGAGTGTTGAGGAAGGTGTTGAATTTTCTTCTGACCACATGCTACATATGCTGCAAGGAGTCAACGATACATATTTTGTGCATACAACACATCAGTTCCTGATATCCACCCTTGCTTTAAACTTTTTTACTTGGATGATCTCCATACTGAAATGACACAATAAAAGTAAATTAATATTAAATTAGTAACGCAATATGTTACTTATTCGTTCAATCATTTTTATTACGATAGAAAAGTGTAAGTGTCGTGTTAGAAGCGTATAGACATTCCTAATTAACAGTTCTATCGAAACAATAACATATACGAAGAAGCCAAGACTAAATTACCAATAGAGCATATTAAAACTTTAATATTATAACTGCTGTGAATGGAGTAGGTAAACATAGCGTTCAATTAAAGCATAGGGTTCAATTAAAAAACAAATATGGCTTGGATTGTCCGAGGTTCAGCTGTTAAGTTGTTACCAGTAGAAAAGCAATGCTGAAAATTGGTTACAATGGTGGTGGCAAGGAAGGTAATGGGCATGGTTAATGCCCTTTATCTATATGAGATAGACTGCAAAAGAGGATTTTAATGTTTCTAAAGTACCTTGATTGGGGAATATATTTGAAGAAAAAACACTCAAATCGCCAATAGTTTAAAATATTTGCGCTTTTTATAAATAAAATTATTTTGAATAACTATTTATACATGATTTATATTTCAAACGGTAAACATGACTGACTGCATGAGTTATTATGATATACGATATCTCATTGCAGACATTATATCCTAGCAGCAAAGCAGTACCTTAAAGCACTGCTGGCCGTTAAATTTATCCTAATTCGCCATAGACATCATGCATTTTAGAAAGAAATTGCAAACCTCTTATTTATGTCATATATGGATTAATGGACAGCTGCCCAAACAAACAACATTCTTATGTTGATTTAAGTTTAAGCAAACGTGTAAAACTAATCACTTATTTCATAAATGTCATTTCTCTTTGTGGTAATTTGTTAGGTCGTGCATAGTCTAAATTTTCTTTTATAGCCGAATTTCATAGTAAATAAGCTCACACTGTGTATAATGTCTGCAGTTTTTTCATTTTCTTCAATACATAAAAATAACTACTTGTGTCCTTGCGCTTATTGCAGTACTCTTATGATCAAACTATATTTTAGATGAACTAATAGAATTGAATGATCGCGCACCCCAAAACTCCGATGCTCGAGGACAAAATGAGTACATGAATATCGACGAGAATTGCACAGAATACTACTTCAACCTTCCAGAAAAGGCTGCTAAGAAGACCGCGATACTATTGGAAGATTTATCTTCTTTCTATCTCAGCCGAAAAATGAATCCACAATTATTTGAGGAGGAATATAATGTAAGTTTTATAAACCCTTCAATAATTTACGTTCTTATATGTTTGGCACAACAATTAATTTCATGAAATTATGGCTTGTAAAAGATTAATGGTGTCTTTAGCTTGTGTAAGCCATACCACAAGCACAAACAATACAAACATTATAAAATAATACCAAATAGTTGTAGTCAAATTTCCATCCTTGATAAAAGAAAATGAACTGACTATATATTTAAACACAGGATCTATATTTTACTTTGTTAATGGGCATTGTGGGAACTATAATATTAAACTGAATTCTGCAAAGTTAGTACAAGCATGTTTTCGTGATTAACAATATACCGAACCAATAAGCTAACAATTTAACCCATAAACAATATTAGATCCATGCGACATGATGATATCATCAATTGAAGATTTTTTCATAGAGGAAAATTTCATCTATAATGTGTAAATATCAATGACCGCCACAGCTTGATATTGTGCTAGATTATAATGGAATTTACCTAACATTGTTAAAATATTTTTCAAACAAATACAATCATCTTTTCCCGTTCGTCAACTCTGTCTGTCTCTCTCTGTCTATGTCTCTCTGTCTCTCAGTCTCTCTCTCTCTCTCTCTCTCTCTCTCTCTCTCTCTCTCTCTCTCTCTCTCTCTCTCTCTCTCTCTCGTTTCTCCTCTGTTAAAAGAGCTTTTAGTCAAAAGACTGAAGGACATGTAAGCCCAGCTATGTTCCATATGTTTGCATTTAATGCGAATGTATGTTAATAATTTGGTTGTATCAATTATTTTAAAGATTTTATATATCAACAACAAAACGAGATATTCGTAAAAACAGATAGTTTTCTTTAATTTTAAACCTCTACAGTGCATAATTTTAACCATTAATCTAAACAAAAAATGTCGAGATGCGTTCGAATTGTTGTGCGTTTATTTTCCATTTTTGGGCTTGGTCTTCCTGGTGGCATACAGGTTGCCTCACCCCAACAATCCGTCTCTTAGAGGCAAGCAACACAAGTAAATCAGCAAATCCTTCATCCATAAACTAATCTCGTATAGACGAAGCACAAAAATCAAACAATTTATTAGTTTTTCAAAGAACCAATAAAGATGTCAGATTATTCTCTCCTAGAAACTGCCACAGGGTCTTACAATGCGGCACGATGCGGCACTCCTTCCAAAGAACCTGACAAAGAATCGGTATAAAGATGTTTACCCATGTATGTATGTGTTTATTTTATCGTGTTTTAATTTTTACATTTGCATTTTAAAACAGTAAGAAATATATGTGTATCATTAGATGAATTAATTGTTCTCATTCGTTCATTTCTTTGAAAGAGTGATTGAGAGATTATTTTTGTTCTGTCTTTAAGATAGATTGTATCAAGTTAATTGGATTCGAAATAAAACAAAGTTTGAAGCACAACAATTTGTACAATGTTTTGCTTTACCAATACATATATAAATTCTAACGAAATTTTATGTACAACAACCCTATTTGTAAAACGTTAAAAAACTAGCAAAGTACGGTCCATACACAGATTTTGTTCTACAACCATTTACTGATTTTCGAAAATAAACCACGAAATTACAGATATAGTATAGATAGAAACATGCATATGTTCAGAAAAAACACTATGCCTTCAGTACTAGAAATACATTTAAAGAAAAAACTGTATTATGTTCCTCAAAATGTATCCACGAATATTTAGAGAGGTGTGTGATTTTGTTCTTTGATGATTTACAACACCTTGTATCATCAGTATTGAGCATCTGCTGATGCTGTACAGTCAGATAATGTAAGTCAGGTCAATTTAGATACATTATATCTGTTCAGAGTAGGTTACAATATTAGGTGACTAAAAGACAATAATTGCATATTTTGACTACAATGACGAATATTATAGTATTATCATCTGAAATCGTCAGTTAACAACGTTGATTCTTAATCATATTCATCAACGAAATTTTATCCCATTTCTTAACTTGGAGAAGGGATGAAATAAAATAAACATTCACCTTTTCTATTCATATGGTTAACTGTCGTTAAATATTCGTTATCATAACCATAAAAATATCAACCGAATGTAATGGAAATTGTGAGACCTGTCTTACCAAAATAAACTTTTAATATTGCAGATGATGACACACGGGTTCAGCTGGAGTTATGGGACCCTGCTACTGAAAATGATTATATTAATGCATGTTACGTGGATGTAAGTAGTTTTTTTTACCTGAAAATGCATAGCAATTGTGTTCCTAATCCATCAACAACAGATCAGCCAATAAGGTAATGAACTCTCAGATTAGCCATATTTCCTACTTAAAAAGTTATATTACATATTGATGTTTGCCTTGTCGCTTTAAGTTTATATTATCACAATTGTTTGCATTTTCAATCTTCTCTAATGTGTGCTACCTTACATGCTGCATTTACTATTTTTTTCAGGGTTTCAAGACCACTCATGCGTATATAGCCGCACAGGGTGAGCACTTTTGATATATGTCTCAAATTTTAAATTCCTGTTAATACTGTATTTTTTCTCAAACAAAATAACTTGGAATTCCATCCAAAAGTCCTTTTATTACGATACTGCAGCATTACTAAATTATATCGTAAATTTAAATGTATTTTTCTGTAAAATTAGAAAGGTACTTACAGACTGTTGAATATGCCACACATTTATTTGAATATCCATAGCTGCAGCACGGGCTTTCTTATTTGCAGTATTCTTGCATTGTACATTGTCGGTATACTTGCATATTCATTGTACTACATTGAACCTCATCGGTAGCAAAATAGTAAATGTTTGAAAATAAATGTACTATCATATTTGCAGGTCACGCAATGAAGACACTGAATGACTTCTGGAGAATGATATGGCAGACAAAATCCGCTAAAATTGTCATGCTATGTAATTTGATAGAAGATGGAAAGGTAATTCAAAATACCATGACCATAAACAAAGTTAACTTTTAAATCTAAGATCGTTTTGTGGTACATAACGAGTTTCTCATATAGATATCAATATGAGGTCACGTTATGTTGCATATTTTTTTGACCTTTTAAATTACCACATTTATATATTTGAAAGTGCTAAACATTATTAAGATCATTTAAAGATCTAAATTAAAATTCATCACTCTACCTGATAGTTTACTGCAAAAGGGTTTACCAATGTTGTGAATAACGTCATTAAATGTACCTGTTATATGTACCTATCATAAGCATACATTGACTTTAATATAAACGAAAAAGCTTACATAACAGTAAAGAATAGAATACTAGTTTCTATTCAAATTCGTTTAGAGCTTGAAATATATATATATATATATATATATATATATATATATATATATATATATATATATATATATATATCTATATATATATATATATATATATATATATATATATATATATATATATATATATATATATATATATATATATATATATATATACGAACAGACTGTAGATTCTGAGCTGACACTATTGTAGATACTCTCATAAACAAGACAAACACTGATCGATATCACTATTATTGCATCATTACCATTAGTAGTAATATCAATAGAAGTATCAATATCATTAATTTTGTTGTTGATGCTGTTGTTGGTTTTTATGTTGTTGATTTCTAATTATTATCAACTCAGAACTTATTAATTTAGCAATTACATAGGTTTTACTATTCTATTCCCATGGTAATCTATCATATGCTTCAAAATTTTAAAGAGTATTATTATCTCGCAGACCTTTCACTACTTATGGTGTTGTATTGTGTTTGGATGACAAGGGAATCTTATTTTAAATCGTCTTTATGTGTTTGTCGCTCCTGAGACATATAGAGCTTTACGGAAGTAATACTTTTTTTCAGCATAAATGTGAGAAATATTGGCCAGACGAGGGGACAATCGAATTTGGGGAAATTGCTGTTAGACTTGTTCAGTGGGAATCATTCTCGGAGTTTACTATAAGGAAACTAGAGCTTCAAAAGGTAATACATGTACCAAATATTTACGGCTGCTCAGGTACAAAATGTCAAAGAAATCAAGATATTTGTTTTGTCATGAATTTGTTTTGACATTATTATTTGAAGATCGACTACACAATGATATCGTTCTGGCATATTTCCAAGATTCCCAAAATTGCAGAATGAGATTTGCATTCTAAAGACGTACACATGTTGCTTTTTTGAGTGATTACGAAATGTGAATTCAGATATAAAACGAGAGATAAATGTCGTCTGAACCTGGTTGTTGGTATCACTGGGTAATATTTATTCAACTGAAGGAAATATAGTACCGAATTCCAGAATAATATAGGACGATTAATTAGCACAGCAATCCTGATTGTATCTATCTTTACACCAATAATATTTATTTTTCTACGCTATATAACAATCCTTAGAATATAAACATGCATAAAAGATTATAATGTTTTTTCTCAAAAAGGCTTGTAAAATCTAAGTAGTCTTCCTGTACAACTCCAAAAACGACAAGTCATTGTAATTGTGGAAAGGAAAACAACAATATTAACTTTAAACAACACAAGACTTTAATAATATTGTATAAATTACGAACTGAACATTTCATGTTTGAAATATATTCTATTATAATATTAAATCCCTATATTCATAATGCACAAACAAGCTGGACTAGATTGTATGTTTCATATATAAGGAGTATATAAATATTTCTAGAAGAATTTCATTATTAGTCTTCCCTATTTTACTTTTTTTATTCGAATTAAATTGACACTACTAAATTATATATATATATATATATATATATATATATATATATATATATATATCTATATCTCTATATATATATATAGAGATATAGATATATATATATATATATATATATATATATATATATATATCTATATCTATATCTATATATATATATATATATATCTATATCTATATATATCTATATCTATATATATATCTATATCTCTATATATATATATAGATGGATAGATATAGATATAGAGATGGATATATATATATATATATATATATATATATATATATATATATATATATATATATATATATATATATATATATATATATATATATATATATATATATATATATGCACAAACATTAATAAAAGCAAAGCTATCATAGAGGTTATATAAATTGCATTCGTACTCTAGGAAGTTTCGAACCCAGGTCCGCGAGTAAATGGCACCTATCGCCTTGCATGCATGCAGACAAACTCGCATGACGACCTAGTAAATAATTCTTATATATATATATATATATATATATATATATATATATATATATATATATATATATATAATCGTTCAGATTTCTATGAACGAAATTGAGGAAAGAAATATCGATATATAACAGTCAGAAGAGACAGTGCTATCCCTAGATTCTGTAGTAGAATCTTGATAATAGTGAGCAGAACGTATAGTGTAATACAAACTATACTATCATATAGGTTAGAGAAATTAAATTCGTACTCTATGGAGATTCGAACCCATGTCTTATAGTAAATGGCACCCATCGCCTTGCCTGCAGGCACCAACCCATATACCGTCACGACTAAGCACGCATCACCAAAAAATGATGTCACCGAATCGGTGTTATATGAGTTTGTGCGTAGCAGACACACTCGCATGACGACCTCGTAAATAATTCTCATATATACACAATCGTTTCAGATTCCTATGAAAGAAATCAAGGTATATTGGAATTTTTGTATTATAAAGAATTATAGATATATATTATATCAATTTCATTTAGCCTTATAGTTCATCCCAGTGATAGTATTTCATTTGCTCTTAAAGATTTATGAAGGAATGAGTATTCCTCATCTGAGAAATTTGACGTCATCCGGTATGACGAATGTGGACTCATCTTTATCATTAGGCCATAATAATAAGGATGAGATGGGAGGAAAAGAAACTTTTGTATTTAATTCTTCTTCCTCCAGATAAAAATCCAAGAGAACGGAAAAGGCATCATAAAACAACGTCACTTGAAGCAGTTCCACTTTACTACCTGGCCAGATAATAGTGTACCCAGATATGCGACTTCTTTAGTCCATTTTCTCCGCAAAGTTCGCAGCACTAAAGTACCTGGAATTACAAGCGGACCGATGGTTGTTCATTGCAGGTTCTACAGAAATTTGCATTTCTAAAATATAAATTCAATATTATTTACTTCATCTCCAATATCCGAACAGAAGACGATTTTTCATGCGCGTATATATTCGAAAAGCGATTCGTTTGTTTCATATATTTCGTTTTCCTTTTCATTGCGAAAGTCTTCATTTGGCCTTGTATTTTTTTCTTTCTTTGACTTCTGTTTCATTAACTATTTTTAAAAATTAAAATTGGACCTGTGATGGATAATGAGGAACATGTGGCATATATAAAAGTATATTGCATTGTTATTTTGCTTCCTAATTTATCAATGCGTATTTTCTGTGCTTTACTAGTGGGAATTATACTTATATTGAAACTGAGTGAAATTAAAGCAATAATTTGTATGAATTGTTTATACAAATGGATAAAATACAAGTTGTTTTCTTTACATAGCATTGTTGTGTTATACAAAAGTAACAATCATGTAATAAAATAATATGATACGTTATGCCAGCTTCGTTATAAATGTATTGTCTTCAGATGATTGCTGATGTATTTCATATTTGTTTATTATTATCTATTTAAAAATTGATGAAATAGTTCTTACCAGCAAAAAGTAATTAATAATACAAATACTGGATTGATCTTTCAAATTAGTCACAAGTTGCGATCACTTTTAAAACAAATATGCATTCACTGTGGTAACAACGCCTGGAAAGTGTCTTGTTCACTGCAATATGCACTTTAGTAGTGATTAGCATTAATACACGAAGCCCAGTGACGTGGCGGAATATAATTGTACAATCGATATGCACAGGGAGAGGACAAGGCACATAAGGGCGAAAATTATAATATGATAAAATAGTCCCAATACAAATTTGACAAGAATTAATTCCAAAAGTAAATGTTCCAAGTTTTAATAACAGATACGTTTCATTGAGTTTTGGTTTTGGTTTTGGTTTCTTAGTTTTACGTTTCAATTTGAGGTAATAAGATTTGTAATGGTGTATAGAACAAAAATATCCGGAAAAAACCTTGGCAAGTACAATTATTCCGTTTCTTGTTCAAAACGGAAGGCTTTTCCTTGCTGAACATTGTACGTTGCAGCTATATAGAATATATATGCAGCTTTTAACTAACTTCCATCCATGGCATTAAAGAAATTCAGTGTATACCAATTGCCAATCATCGTCATAATTATATTAGTTAGTTGAAAACCCCAGCATTGCAAATGAATAAGGGTAACAACCCTCTAATAGATTGCAGTAGCTAATGTCTATACTATAAGGGGGCCCCGAGTGGCCCAGTGGTCTAAAGCGCTGTCCGTTACGGATCACTGACATCTCACCTCTGTGTGCGTGGATTCGAGTCTAGGATTCAGCGAATGTGGATATGTGAGAAAGCTTGCCAGTAGGCCATAGTACACAATTAATTTTACTATATGGTCTCTACATTTGTTCCTGAGTACTGAACTTTCCACTGTGTGACAATCAATACAAATCATATGTTAATCTAAAATACCTTCAAAGATGACTTTACGGTTTAGTTCTTTTCAAGGGTTAACCTGCATTTTTTTGAGAGGCTGAATTGTAAACAAAACACCAGGCAACGGAACACAGATTTCACTTCCGGATCATCACCATGACCTTATTACTCAATGTGCACTGTCGCCGAAATACACACAGACAACCACACCATAAGATCACATTTTAAAGAATAATCAATTGCCTTTAAATCCTTACCAAGAATGCCAAAATCTAACTCTAGTATCACCAAATTTAGACCGGAAAAAGTGATCTAAAAATAGACTGGGACTACATTCGTGAGTACTGAACCGGATTTTATTAATTGTGTACTGATTCCTGAAAGGGTCAATGTTTTTGTCAAACTTTTATATTTGCATTTTATTTTGCATGCCACTACTGTTTCAACTTCATACATAAAGTCTTTTGAAATTTCCTTGCAAGCAAGACATGGGACAGCTGTCAGAAAGTGTGTAGTGCTGGTGTTCTATAGGGTGCAATTTGAAGTCCAATTGTTCTTAAGAAACCAAAACTAAATTTGCTATATCTTCCTTAATTATAGGAATTTTTCAATGCAGTAAAAACCTAATTGTAATACTTGATAAGGCCTGTATGAAAATAGTCTTGAAATTAAAAAATATTGATATATTAAATTTTAATGAAAATTTTAAAAAATATATTAATTTTAAAAACTTTTTATTTTACAAAAAATAAATTTTCATACAAGTTATGACATTCAGTTTGACAAATATAAGGCAGCAATGTTGATTAATGAATGGTCTTTAAAACAAATGGTAGTTTAGGTCTGTACAACTGATAATATTAATCCCAGGGGTACTGAAGCATGATAGCTCACAGTGATTTTGATAGCAAATTGCAATATGCCTATCCAGATGCATATAGGTGTACATACTAAAGAAACAATGACAGGTACTATGTTCCACATTTATTGTTTCAGGTACTTGGACAGTTGTTTGTATAACTAATATCCCACTCAAATTTAAAGTTTTGATGGGACCACTACCATGTTTTATAGCAAATATGCATTCCATTTTAATGCCGATAACTACAAAAGTCAACAATGCAATATGAAAATACAGTTTTACCTTACTGAAAAAAAGATGCGAATCTCTCTCATGAAGATCTAAGCCATGTCTTTGAGATGCTGTATATCAGTGTACTGATATGAACTCATCTTGGTCACTTATAACAGCACACTGCACATGTCCTTATGAGACCTTGCTATCACCATTGGACTACTGGAGAGCTTTCAAATTGATCCAACTCTAATACTTTGTTCCAAATACCAGACTAGACCTGAAAATATATAACATGTTTCACTTAATTCTAAAAAAAGGAAGATGTAGGCAAATGAAGTTAAAATGTGTTAGGTATGGTGATTTCAAAATTACATTCAGGTTGCAAATATGGTTTTAAAAGGTAAACTTGATAGAGTGACACTCAAAGATGTGAAGCAATGGGCATGTATTAAAGTGACAAATGCATCCTAAAAATAGATGAAGTTTCTACAAGCATATTTAGCCATTTACAGGTTAAATAACTAATCAGGTAGAGTATGTATCATAAAGTTTAAGGCAATGTTGGAACGGTGAGGTTTGATCATTGGTGCAAACATTGATACATACCAGTATAGTGGAAAGTCAAATGACAATGTACCAAATTAAAATTTATTACTATATGCAATCCTATTCATGAAGGAAAAACAATTTTATATATTGTGAGTGAATATAGCAAAATGTAGCCACACAGATCAACTATAGGTACAAATAGATCCTATATCATCAACTAAATGTGAAATTTTCATCCCGAAAACTTGTAAACAAGGATGGATATTTGCATGTGTGGGACATATGCAATGTACTTGTTAAAATCACATGTGCAAACATGATTCAAATAATCTGAACATTTTTAGTCTATTTTTAAGAGTCTTGGCTACCAAGTTATTAAGTTCAATGATTCAATGATTCAATGGAATCAAATATAAGCTGATGCTGCAATACCGCCCTCTGTCAAAGTACTAAATTGAAATGTGTTACCATACAGAGGCATATTCATGATGAAAATAACATCTTGGGATATTTTTAAGTGCACACAGTCAAAACTGAGCCTTACAGATTCACTATAGGTACCATGTCAGCCTAACAATGTCAACTTTTGATTCCAAACATTACAAAATATATGCATATTTGTTCATGTCAGCTATGTAACCATGTTAAGATCAGTTGTAGAAAGTTAAATTCAAATAATCTGTTTGAATATTACTTATGTAATCTTTAAAGTGTCAGATAACAAATATTATTAGTCATTAATAATACATAAAGCAAAATGGATCATGAGAATTCCCATAATATCATCTGGGCTACAATGTCACACTACATCAATCAACATCTTAAAGAAACTAAACAATAAAATGGAATGCATTCTATGTTCAACTTACATCCTTTTGCTGTTTTCTTACATGCAATGGTAAATATACCTGGGTAAAGTATATTTTACCCCCTCTGACCTGTATTTCATTCTCTAACAGCTTAATATGATTTTGTAGAGAACTTGAACAGGTTCTAATATAAAGTCTTCATCTCTGTCCTCTCACTAAATACCCTATAACTATGGTTATAAACAATTACTGATAGCTATAAAAGCAGATATGTGTTACTCAGGAAGTCACCCCATCATAAACACATAAATTAACTGTTTGAACCCCAAATAAATAGTTTCAATGACCTAAAGGTACAAAGCAAAGTAGAATTTTCTCTTCATGTATATTAAATGAGGGTCTCATTTTGACTAATAAAGATATTTTCTCTGATCAAATTTGACAAATATCCATCATTTCAGCTTGTATATGGTGTAGGAGTATATATATGCTGATATCATTTAATATCATTCCCAAAAAATATTATATATGTGTATACTTGGTGGAAATTTTTTAATTTTTAATTTTTTTAAAATTTTATTTAAATTTTTTTAAATTAAAATTATTTTTTTACTTCTAATTTCATTTTTATATTTTTAAAGTCAATATACATAACATATTAAAATTTCATGTATATGTCATTAATAATAAAAAAATTATATCAGTTTCAAGTTTTTACTGACAGGCCATAGTACACAATTTTACTATATGGTCTCTACATTTGTTCCTGAGTACTGAACTTTCCACTGTGTGACAATCAATACAAATCATATGTTAATCTAAAATACCTTCAAAGATGACTTTACGGTTTAGTTCTTGTCAAGGGTTGACCTGCATTTTTTTGAGAGGCTGAATTGTAAACAAAACACCAGGCAACGGAACACAGATTTCACTTCCGGATCATCACCATAACCTTATTACTCAATGTGCACTGTCGCCGAAATACACACAGACAACCACACCATAAGATCACATTTTAAAGAATAATCAATTGCCTTTAAATCCTTACCAAGAATGCCAAAATCTAACTCTAGTATCACCACCAAATTTAGACCGGAAAAAGTGATCTAAAAATAGACTGGGACTACATTCGTGAGTACTGAACCGGATTTTATTAATTGTGTACTGATTCCAGTAGCTTCTCGTGGTTATTTCCGGTGATTTCCCAGTTTCTTCCTCCACCATTAATACCGGCCACCATGAATTGCCTATCGTGTGCTGAAAAATGGCGTTAAGCCCAACAACAACAACAACTATACTTTAAGTTATTTTTTATGTGTACGTGCCTTTTTCCCATTTCAGTGCAGGTATAGGCAGGACAGGAACCTTCTTGGCTCTCGATTACCTAGTTGATCAAGCGGAACAATTAGGCTCCATCGATGTATTCAGCTGTGTTGAAACATTAAGGAAGCAGCGAGCCAACCTTGTGCAGAATGTCGTAAGCAGCAATAAGAATTAAGAATTGAATTCACGAGTTATAATCTTCAATAATAATAATAATAATAATAATAATAATAATAATAATAATAATAATAATAATAATAATAATAATAATACTAATAATAATAATAATAATAATAATAATAATAATAATAATAATAATACATTCGTATTCTTGTCGGTTGCTTTTGTTTCTCACACTTGTTATTCACTTCCTCGGCAACGTAATCTTTAATAGAATAAGTGTTAGCTTTACCATTGAATACATATAACAATTAAGACCTCAACATATTCTCTTATTAGTTGTATAGAAATTACAGCAATATAATATTTTGGTGGTTTTTACAAAATAAACAATTATTTAAAATGTGAAGTAGCTATAGACAAATAGGTATATCAGAAATTATGATGCAGCGTTAGTTTTGGTATTTATACTTTTGTCGCAGAAATATTTAAAGCGTTAAATGTACTAGCTTAATGCCTGCTCATCATCAATCAATAGTAACGACCGATTTAGCTGCTCGTTTTTCTTTAAGGAACAGTACAGGTTTCTTCACGAAGCTCTGACAGAAGCTCTGACATGTAGCACATCGGTATTGTCAGTCAGTGAGTTCCATCAAGCGTACAATAACTTAATGGAGTTCGAAGCTAAGACCAGAAAGCGGAATATTGACCTTGAGTTTGAGGTAAATGCTGTCTTTACTGGATCAAAAAAAAACTTTCTCGAAGATATTAATGCATTAAAATAAATTATTTGTCTGGTTTAAATACTGACGCCATTTAAATATGTATTTTTAATATATGCAATTATCATGTATTACGGCAGTGACCGAATATTATATTTACATCCAAGAATTTTCAACACTTATATCCCTTGTATATAAAGCTACCAAACAATTTAGGAAAATATTAATATTGATTCATTTTTTGTATTACATATTCAGAAACTATTCCTATACGCTTCTGATGCGAAGGAGGATGCATACGAAACTGGAAAGAGCACCGTGAATAGACTGAAGAACCGATATTCAAACATCTTACCCGGTATTATTACAATTTAATACACCATTTCGGGATTAGATATTAAATAATATTTTTAATTTTGATTTTGCTATGTGCTCAGAGTATCTTTATTTTAAGAAATTAAGAAATTCTGGATAGGTACCTATAATGTTACATCGTATATTTCTGTTCAGGTGGTGACATAAATTTCAAAACGTGATATACTTCAAGGTTCGTTGAAAATATTGCAGCAAATGTCATTGAAAATGTGTTTTGACGGTCCGAAAGGACAGATCCAATTTAAAATATGGTATCGCACTTATTATGTTCTGTCAATTTTCATTATTTTCCATTAATTGTCATTATGAATACCTAAGTTTCGAAGGATTACGTACCCTATGCGTATGTGTTCATGTAAAACGTAAAAAATTTCCGATTTTGCTTTT
Organism: Potamilus streckersoni; assembly: GCA_016746295.1. NCBI lineage: Eukaryota > Metazoa > Mollusca > Bivalvia > Unionida > Unionidae > Potamilus > Potamilus streckersoni. Next base: position 1,716,336 of record JAEAOA010000671.1, on the reverse strand, counting down.
CCAGACACCAACCATTGCCCCTTGTTAAACGTCTACGTCAAGGGGGGAAACACCTACATCAATGCGGTATTTTTACCGGTAAGTGACTTTGTGTAGATGTTATATAACCAAAGGCTGAAGTAGTAAATAAAGGATAATATTGTGCATGTTAATTTATGTATATAGTAGGTTTGAAGGGAATCTCTTTCATTTATCCGATCTCCAGAGACAATGAAAATGACAATATAACCAGTGGCTAAATAAGCATCGACACAAAAATGTACATAAAGTAGTATGAAATAGTAAAGAAGATCCAAATGATCAATGCAAAACATGTTGCTATATGGTTAAGGAAAGTGAATCAAAACGAAACAACATACAAACATAACATTTTTTTCTATATAATGAGATCAACAATGAGAGAAAAGTACCTAAAAATTATTCTTTAATGCAAAGCACCGAGGTGACGAAATTACCCATCAGCTATTGAGATTTTAAAACATGAAAGCCTCACTTCTTCTGCTGTATTTTATGATAAAAATATCATATGGATGAACATGTGTGGGCAGGTAGAACTGAACATGTTGCTTGGATATAACTCTTTAATTTAGTACAACATTTGTATCATCATCTTTGTCAAAAACAGGGTAATCATGATAAAGCACTAGCAGTAATGTTACTAATCCAGCAGCAATAACTCAATGTTAATACTACGTCAAAATAAAGAGTGGAGCGGTCGTGAAGAAAAGAAGTCTTTGTGCCTTTACAAGTCCACCATTTCCAATTTCTCTAGACTACGCGTACCACCACGCCCTCATCGACACCTTAAGGCCATCCAATCCATGCGACGTGTCAGAAAAGTTCCAAATTAAATAATTGTCACTCTGTTGAAAGTTTCTATTGAAAATAGAAAACCAGCATACATAATGCTAATAGAAACAGACCAAAATTGGCACTGATTTATTTTTTCCCTTTGACGTTCTACCCCACCTAATTATGTGGACTTTTGGAGGAAACTTGTGTATTTATAAGACTTATAGAGCAGACTGTTGGATTGACCTACATATTTACAATAAATATATAACACTTTGCAATATTCTGATGACAATACACAGATTTCAACACATTTCCACTATTACAAAAAATGTAAATGCGCCAGATAAAATGGACGATGAGGAAATTCAAGTGATAACAAATAAATTCCACAGTGACACAAAACAACACACCCACACCCACACACCCTTCCCATATATATATATATATATATATATATATATATATATATATATATATATATATATATATATATATATATATATATATATATATATATATATATATATATAAAGAATACAAATCATATGGCGAATAACAACCCTCTCAAGCGTACTGGATCCACCAAGGGATCACGTCTGTCAGGGATTAATTAAAATAGATGCAATAAACTGACGACGAACAGTACGAAACTAGTAACTAACTAGCCTAAGCGCTTTCGACTCTTAATGAGTCTTTTTCAAAGGCAAATACAAAACATAGTTACGACAAACAAATAAACACAAAAACGTTGCGTTTGTAAACCTCTACATTTCTATCTTCACATGTGTAAAAACTATAAATACAACCAGCTTGTATAGACTAGTTGCGGAAACTGAAAACGTTGTATAATTCCCTAAAAGTCTACAAGCCAAAGCGACATCTATTTTTATTTTGTGTACATATGTAACGCAGATTATATCCCGGATATTTGGTTCTATACCGGTTATTCTTATAGTAAAAATTGAAGGATAAGAAGATTTAGAAAATGTTAAATTCTACTAGTGCATAGTTTTCATTTTCTAGTCTTCTTGGTTTAGACCGCTTGGTTTCAATGTTCTAAGGCGGCGTATCCAGTATGATTCCTTGTCCTTCCTGGTTTCGGAACTCCAGCTGTGGTTGTTGGCAATAGCGATAAGTATTATATCACTGAAAGTGTGGCCAGAGGAGGAGAAGTGTTCTGCGACCGGGCTTCTGTACAGCTTTTTTGTCATCCAATCAGATCTATGAAGGTTTATCCTTTTGTGTAGCTTTTCAGTTTCTCCCACGTACTGAAGGCCACAGATCTTACATGTGATGAGATAAATCACATTCTCTGTTTTGCACGTTTTGTTTGGACCATGTATGTTTAGTTTTTCTTTAGTCACTGTGCTAGTGAATGTCTTGGTCTCTATCATATGTTGACAGGTTTTGCATCTTTTATCGCCACAGGGTCCAGATTGACTAGGTTGGTTTTGACTAGCGATTGTTGTTAGCTTGGCCCTGACTAGGATGTCCTTTAGGTTTTTTGGTCTCCGGTAAGCTACTACAGGTTTGTTCGGAAGTATTAGGTTTAGTATGTCTGACGATTGCACGGTTGGCCAGTGGTTTGCGATGATTTTACCTACTTTGGGATTGTCTGGGTGATAGGTCAGAATAAATGGTATCCTATCAACCTTTTCTTTCTGTCCATATCTGAGTAGGTCATCACGGTTTGTTTGTTTGGCCCTTTGGATTGCCTCCGCAATCAGGTCTTTGTCGTAGCCTCGGTAAATTAAATGTTTAGCCAGCTCTTCAGACCTTTCTATGAATCTTTCATCGTCGGAGCAAATTCTGCGTATCCTCAGTGCCTGGCTATATGGAATGTTCTTAATGCAGTGTTTTGGATGACAGCTGGTTGGGAGAAGATACTGGTGTTTGTCGGTTGGTTTCGAGTAGATGTCTGTGTGTAATTTGTTTTCCACCAGTCTGGTTGTTGTGTCCAGGAAAACATGGTTTGAGTTGGAAATTTCTGCCGTGAATTTTATTGAAGGATGGAAGTTGTTTGCCTTTGAAATGAAGTCATCCAGACTTTCTCTTCCAAACTGCCACTTCATTTCTATATCATCGATAAAGCGTACCCACTGGTATGGTGTACGCTCAACCGATGCTAAGAGCTTTCCCTCAAGTTTTCCCATGAAAATGTTAGCATACGAAGGGGCCATTTTAGTACCCATTGCAGTTCCATTGATTTGTAGGTAGTTTTCTTCATTAAATTCAAAGTTGTTGAGTTTTAGGACAAGCTCCAGGAGTTGGATTAAGAAGTGTGTGGGTGGATTGTTTACAGTTCTTGTTTCCCATGCTTCGCTGCATGCCTGTAACCCTTCGTTGTGCGGTATGTTGGTGTACAAAGATGTGACGTCTAAGGAAGCAAGTAATGTATCTTGCAGTAATGGTTCACTAGCTTTGCTTTTTATGAGATAATCTGTCGTGTCTTGAAGATATGATGGTAATTTGTGGACATGTGGTCTCATAAAATGATCTAAATATTCTGATATCCTTTCTGTGGGGTGCCCGTTACCTGAGATTATAGGTCTGCCAGGGTTTCCTTGTTTGTGGATTTTGGGTAGAAGATAAAATCTACCTGCTCTTGGGTTTTCTGGGCTTAAGTAGTTTTTGGTTTGCTGGTCTATGTGTCCGCTTTGGTACGCCTCGTCAATAACATTAGTGATGATTTTTGCATATTCCAGCGTTGGATCATGGTCCAGTTTTTGGTAGAACCTAGCGTCACTTAGTTGTCTACTTGCTTCACTAATGTAGTCTTCCCTATTCATAACGACAACAGCGGAACCCTTATCTGCAGGCTTAATTATTATGTCTGTTCTGCTTTTCAGTGAGTGCAGGGCATCTGTTTCTTCTTTTGTCAAATTAGAATATTTGTTAGTATGGTTGATATGTCTGGAAATATCGTTTTCAACCGAGTTGATAAAGGCTTCCAGATTCGGAATTGAACTTTTTGGTGGGGTCCAGTTACTTTTCTTTCTAAATGTGGGTTGGTCGCAGCTTATATTTTCCTTTGATTTGCTTGGTGGTTGCAAGGCAAAATGGGCTTTGAGTCTTAGTCGGCGGATGAATTCTTCGGTGTCATTCTTAAGCTTCCCTCTGTCGTATGTTTTAGGACGGGGACAGAAACTCAAACCTTTCGATAACAGTTTTATTTCTGCATCAGTAAGTTCTAAATTGGAGATGTTGACTACTGTGTTAGTAACAGTTGCATTAGTGTTTGTTACAGAGTGCTTGCGATTCTTCCTTTTGCGGCGATTTTTCTTCTTACGGTTGTTTTTGGAAGAAATTTCGTCAATTGAAGTTTCTTCACAACAGTCCATTGGTTGTAGATCATGACTTCTAAATTTTCTCTCTCTGACTTTGTATAGTTTCGAAGAGAGTCTTTTTTCATCTTTATTTAATTTGGAGTAAAACGTTTTCAATTGTTCTTCTGTTGAGACGGAATTGAGCTGATGTTTTAGTTCTTCAATGGTTGCTGATTTGGCTAGATATTGATGATTTACGTTTTTACTAAGTAGGGCTGTGAGTTTCATGGAAGCGTCGTGAGTTATTTTATTCCATCTTTTGTTGAATCTGTTTGAACTCTTGCCAATAATTTGTGGTTTCACATGAATTTGAAGACCTTTAGTGACTGTATTTGTTTCGAGGAAATGATGCAAGAAAGTGCAATGATGCTTTAGGCGAATTAAAGCATTAGTTTCATTGCGTAAAGTTTTGAATGTTTTCTGTATTTGTTGAGACATCGTCTCCATTCTAAGAGATACGGCAACAATTTAAATATAAGAAGGAAACAATGGAACGGATACAGTAACACTACATAAATACAAGACAGAAAAGGGTGTTAGATCACACCAAAGGTAGATCGAGCCATACGAGGTAGGTAATATAAAGAATACAAATCATATGGCGAATAACAACCCTCTCAAGCGTACTGGATCCTCCAAGGGATCACGTCTGTCAGGGATTAATTAAAATAGATGCAATAAACTGACGACGAACAGTACGAAACTAGTAACTAACTAGCCTAAGCGCTTTCGACTCTTAATGAGTCTTTTTCAAAGGCAAATACAAAACATAGTTACGACAAACAAATAAACACAAAAACGTTGCGTTTGTAAACCTCTACATTTCTATCTTCACATGTGTTAAAACTATAAATACAACCAGCTTGTATAGACTAGTTGCGGAAACTGAAAACGTTGTATAATTCCCTAAAAGTCTACAAGCCAAAGCGACATCTATTTTTATTTTGTGTACATATGTAACGCAGATTATATCCCGGATATTTGGTTCTATACCGGTTATTCTTATAGTAAAAATTGAAGGATAAGAAGATTTAGAAAATGTTAAATTCTACTAGTGCATAGTTTTCATTTTCTAGTCTTCTTGGTTTAGACCGCTTGGTTTCAATGTTCTAAGGCGGCGTATCCAGTATGATTCCTTTTCCTTCCTGGTTTCGGAACTCCAGCTGTGGTTGTTGGCAATAGCGATAAGTATTATATCACTGAAAGTGTGGCCAGAGGAGGAGAAGTGTTCTGCGACCGGGCTTCTGTACAGCTTTTTTGTCATCCAATCAGATCTATGAAGGTTTATCCTTTTGTGTAGCTTTTCAGTTTCTCCCACGTACTGAAGGCCACAGATCTTACATGTGATGAGATAAATCACATTCTCTGTTTTGCACGTTTTGTTTGGACCATGTATGTTTAGTTTTTCTTTAGTCACTGTGCTAGTGAATGTCTTGGTCTCTATCATATGTTGACAGGTTTTGCATCTTTTATCGCCACAGGGTCCAGATTGACTAGGTTGGTTTTGACTAGCGATTGTTGTTAGCTTGGCCCTGACTAGGATGTCCTTTAGGTTTTTTGGTCTCCGGTAAGCTACTACAGGTTTGTTCGGAAGTATTAGGTTTAGTATGTCTGACGATTGCACGGTTGGCCAGTGGTTTGCGATGATTTTACCTACTTTGGGATTGTCTGGGTGATAGGTCAGAATAAATGGTATCCTATCAACCTTTTCTTTCTGTCCATATCTGAGTAGGTCATCACGGTTTGTTTGTTTGGCCCTTTGGATTGCCTCCGCAATCAGGTCTTTGTCGTAGCCTCGGTAAATTAAATGTTTAGCCAGCTCTTCAGACCTTTCTATGAATCTTTCATCGTCGGAGCAAATTCTGCGTATCCTCAGTGCCTGGCTATATGGAATGTTCTTAATGCAGTGTTTTGGATGACAGCTGGTTGGGAGAAGATACTGGTGTTTGTCGGTTGGTTTCGAGTAGATGTCTGTGTGTAATTTGTTTTCCACCAGTCTGGTTGTTGTGTCCAGGAAAACATGGTTTGAGTTGGAAATTTCTGCCGTGAATTTTATTGAAGGATGGAAGTTGTTTGCCTTTGAAATGAAGTCATCCAGACTTTCTCTTCCAAACTGCCACTTCATTTCTATATCATCGATAAAGCGTACCCACTGGTATGGTGTACGCTCAACCGATGCTAAGAGCTTTCCCTCAAGTTTTCCCATGAAAATGTTAGCATACGAAGGGGCCATTTTAGTACCCATTGCAGTTCCATTGATTTGTAGGTAGTTTTCTTCATTAAATTCAAAGTTGTTGAGTTTTAGGACAAGCTCCAGGAGTTGGATTAAGAAGTGTGTGGGTGGATTGTTTACAGTTCTTGTTTCCCATGCTTCGCTGCATGCCTGTAACCCTTCGTTGTGCGGTATGTTGGTGTACAAAGATGTGACGTCTAAGGAAGCAAGTCATGTATCTGGCAGTAATGGTTCACTAGCTTTGCTTTTTATGAGATAATCTGTCGTGTCTTGAAGATATGATGGTAATTTGTGGACATGTGGTCTCATAAAATGATCTAAATATTCTGATATCCTTTCTGTGGGGTGCCCGTTACCTGAGATTATAGGTCTGCCAGGGTTTCCTTGTTTGTGGATTTTGGGTAGAAGATAAAATCTACCTGCTCTTGGGTTTTCTGGGCTTAAGTAGTTTTTGGTTTGCTGGTCTATGTGTCCGCTTTGGTACGCCTCGTCAATAACATTAGTGATGATTTTTGCATATTCCAGCGTTGGATCATGGTCCAGTTTTTGGTAGAACCTAGCGTCACTTAGTTGTCTACTTGCTTCACTAATGTAGTCTTCCCTATTCATAACGACAACAGCGGAACCCTTATCTGCAGGCTTAATTATTATGTCTGTTCTGCTTTTCAGTGAGTGCAGGGCATCTGTTTCTTCTTTTGTCAAATTAGAATATTTGTTAGTATGGTTGATATGTCTGGAAATATCGTTTTCAACCGAGTTGATAAAGGCTTCCAGATTCGGAATTGAACTTTTTGGTGGGGTCCAGTTACTTTTCTTTCTAAATGTGGGTTGGTCGCAGCTTATATTTTCCTTTGATTTGCTTGGTGGTTGCAAGGCAAAATGGGCTTTGAGTCTTAGTCGGCGGATGAATTCTTCGGTGTCATTCTTAAGCTTCCCTCTGTCGTATGTTTTAGGACGGGGACAGAAACTCAAACCTTTCGATAACAGTTTTATTTCTGCATCAGTAAGTTCTAAATTGGAGATGTTGACTACTGTGTTAGTAACAGTTGCATTAGTGTTTGTTACAGAGTGCTTGCGATTCTTCCTTTTGCGGCGATTTTTCTTCTTACGGTTGTTACGGTTATATATATATATATATATATATATATATATATATATATATATATATATATATATATATATATATATCCCGGATATTTGATTCTATACCGGTTATTCAGATATAATCTGTGTTACATAAATGTACAAAAAGTAACATAGATGTCGCTTTGGCTTGTAGACTTTTAGGGAATTATACTCCGTTTTTTCAGTTTCCGCAACTAGTCTATACAAGCTGGTTGTATTTATAGTTTTAACCTATGTGGAGACAGCCATGTAGAGGTTTACAAACACAACGTTATTGTGTTTATTTGTTTGTCGTATATATGTTTTGTATTTGCCTTTGGAAAAGACTCATTAAGAGTCGAAAGCGCTTAGGCTAGATGGTTAATAGTTTCGTTCTGTTCGTCGTCAGATTTTTGCATATATATATATATATATATATATATATATATATATATATATATATATATATATATATATATATATATATATATATATATATATATATATAAATAGATAGATAGATAGATAGATAGATAGATAGATAGATAGATAGATAGATAGATAGATAGATAGATAGATAGATAGATAGATAGATAGATAGATAGATAGATAGATATATACGAACGATGGAAAATGATGATTTAGCAGGATGCCAGAAATTCAGTATCTTCAAATATAATACTCGTGTGAAAAATGATTGAATGCAAATTAGCGGAGCCTTACGTTTGCTGCTCAATTTGTTTAAGAAACTTATGCCCAAGGAAATAATAGACCTCGCCATAATTGCAGAACGTATTTGTTGTTGCAGCAGATGTGTTACGAATTGTCGTTCTATTTCTTAATTAATTAATGGAACTTGATTACAGTTGAAAGGTTGAAATAAATTCCTGTTCCCTTTTCTTTGAAAGACTACTCTAGCGCCACTACAACCACCTCTACCGCCAATTTGTTTGGTATTTGGATATTAACAAATAAAGTCGGCATCACTATAAAATACAAATAAGTTTAGTTGTTCTTGTGATAATAATAATCACGTTACTGACACCACGTGTATTTATTTATATAACGTTTACTAGCAAATGTATATTACTTAGAACGGAAAAGATAGAGAAGGAAGGATACATTTATTTCAGTATCTAATTTAATCTCATATTCGTCATAACGAAATTCAGGTCGAATTATACAAAATGATGCAAGATAGATTTGTCATATATATATATATATATATATATATATATATATATATATATATATATATATATATATATATATATATATATATATATATATATATATATATATATATAAGAAATCACTTGATACAGTGTCATTGCCTGTACTTGGTATTATGATGTACATAACGCCCGATGCTGTCCAGACTTAGTCATAATTTGATTGTTCCTACATATAATACCTTTGACAATAGAGCTGAGATATATTCTGATTTTGAATCATTTAGAGGATTCCTTACTATAACATGTACTTTATACGCTCACCGCATGATGCAACATTCCATTTGATGATGTTGTTTGTTGGTCTTTTTTTCGTTCGCGTTGTTTCACTTCTAGATTACCTTTTAGTATCATGACATTACTTAGTGGATAATATTAATGTACAAATGCAACATATATTTGAGTTTTATGCCTCTCCTCCATCTATGGATTGATATTTAATATTTCTCATATTCGTCTCAGGCTATTGCGTATCATTTTATCTCCAGCCTCTCACGAAGTATATTGAAGCTCATTACATTTAAAGTACATCATGAGCTGAATCTAAATTTTTTATGTGGCTTTATTTATAACAGATCAAGTTTTGCCATTCTCCAACATGATATTACCAAGTTATGAATTTATTTTCCCTTTAACTTGCCAATTGCATCTCATTGACGGTATATCTATATAGTATGGAAACATTCTAGATATGAAGTAAGGGGCAATGATCAGAGACGCCAGGTTTGAGTAATGACGAATTGTTTTTACACGATAAGTGTAGTGCCTGTCTATATATCCAGCCAAAAATCTTGTGAAATACTTCCAACTGTGAATAGATTATCGGTAGGCAAATGGAATGTATCCAATTATTTTCCTGCAATGCTTTACTGATATATCATATGCGTAAATTAACATATTTTTTTACGAGCACTTCACTTACAGCAAGGATGAAACCTTTAAAGGTTTGGGATTAAAAAGCTAGTTACAAATAATGGAAAAAGATTATCCTAAAATGATCCAATAGCAGATTACAGACATTTACCAAACTGACTCATTGGCTTACATTTTTATATTAGAAGTAAACGTTTGTTGCATAAGTCTAAATCTAAAACAGAATATTACATTTTAATGCAGGTTATATGCCATCTGCTTTTGTCAGTCTCGAGAACTCGTCTGACCTTCAAAGTAGAGAGGAACCGGTTTCTGTTAGATTGAAATGGTTAATGTCTCAGACAATGATACCACGAATCCGTCAGGCTCTGATATTACTTGCATAAAAAACATTTAAAACAGGGGTGGTTACAATGTATCTCTCAATATACATCCAATAATGCGTACCTTTTTAATGACTTTCGACAGCATAACTTCTTGATAAGAAAACGCAATAACTTGATGTTTTCCCTCTCTTCTCTATTCTTATTATATATTCAAATACATCATAATTGTTGTAAATTTTGAAAATGCGAGATTTTGTGTCTTTATGCAGGCATATAAAGAGAATGATATTTTCATTATCACCCAATCACCCATGGAGAACACTAAATTGGACTTCTGGAGAATGGTATACCAGTTCCATGTCTGCTCAATCGTAATGCTGAATACGTTGTCTCAAATCAAGGTAATCCTAAATAACGATACTGCATGAATTAGTAAAATAATTCAAGTACTAGCAGGAAAAAAAAGCAGAGATTCCTTGTGCAGTATTAAACTAATTGTATACATAACCTAACCTGGGAATTCGCACTCAGTAAATAACATAACGGTTGGTTATATAACACATACATACCTGAAACATTGTTATGTTCTCTATTTGCAAGGAAAGCAGAAACACAGAAAGCATTGGTGCTACGATTGGTCCAAACATTAGGAAGAGAAAATCTAAAACTACTTTAAGAATCTAACCAGTCAGTTGCAGAGCCCGAGAGGACATGCATTCTTTATAAATATATATATATATATATATATATATATATATATATATATATATATATATATATATATATATATATATATATATATATATATATATATATATATATATATATATAAAGAATACAAATCACATGGCGAATAACAGAATAACAACCTTTTCAAGCGTACTGAATCCAGAAAGGGATCACGTGTATCAGGGATTGATTAAGATAGATACAACAAATTGACGACTAACAGTGGTGTTTGTCGGTTGGTTTCGAGTAGATGTCTGTATGTAATTTGTTTTCGACCAGTCTGTCTGTTTTGTCCAGGAAACATGGTATGAGATTGAAATTTCTGCCATGATATCCATTAAAACGTTGTTTGAGTTGGCTATTTCTATCATGTTTTCGTGGAAACAACAGACAGGTCGAAAACAAATTACATATAGAATTATACTCAAAACCAGCCGAAAACCTCTAATATCACCTCCCAACCAGCTGTCATCCAAACCACTGCATTAGGAATATTTCCTATAGGCAGGCACTAATGATATACAGAATTTGTTTCGACAAAGAAGGATTCCTAGACAGGTCTGAAGAGCTGGCTAAGCATTTAATTTACCGAGACTACGACAAAAAAACCTGATTGCGGAGGCATACCAAAGGGCCAAACAAACAAACCATGATGATCTTCTCAAATATGGAAATAAAGAAAAGGCTGATAGGAGACGATTTATCCTGACCTACCACACAGACAACCCCAAAATAGGTAAAATCATCGCAAAACAATGGACCATAGTGCAATAGTCGGACATACTAAAGCTAGTCCTTCCGAACAAGCCAGTATTAGCCTACAGGAGACCAAAAAACCTCAAGGATATCGTATTTAAAGCAAAACACCAATCATTAGTCCAGACCAACCTAGTCAATCTGGACCCTGTGGCTATAAACGATGCCAAACCTGTCAACCTATGATATAGACCAGGACATTCACTAGCACAGTGACTAAAGACAATCTAAACGTACATGGTCCAAACAAAACGTGCAAAACCAAGAGTGTTTTTTTTATCTCATCACATGTAAGCTTTGTAGCCTTCAGTACGTAGGAGAAATTGAAAAGCTACACAAAAGAATAAACCTTCATAGAATTGACTGGATGACAAAGAAGCTGTATAGAAGGTCGTAGAACACTTCTCCTTTCCTGGCCACACCTTCAGTGATATAACACTAATGGCACTTGCTAACAACCACAGCCGGAATTCCGAAACCAGGAAGGAAAATAAATCTTACTGGATACTCCGCCTTAGAATATTGAAACCAAGCGGTTTAAACCAGGAAGACTAGTAAAATAAAACTATGCAATAGTAGAATTAGTCTTTGCAGCCAACACAGTTTCTTTTCAAATTTTTCTAAGTTTGCTTAGTATCCGTTAATTATTACTGTAAGTATAAAATATCCGGTATAAAATTAAATATCCGGGATATAATCCGCGTTACATAAATGTACACAAAGTAATAGATGTCGCTTTAAATCATAGACTTTTAGGGAATTGCAAACATTATTCACTATTCGCAACAAGTCTATACAGGCTTGCTGAGACAATGTATTTATATGTTTATCTCATGTAGAGAGAGCCATGTAGAGTTTTACAAACAACGTTTTTGTTTCTATGTGTTTATTTTGTATAGGTTTTGAATTATATATATATATATATATATATATATATATATATATATATATATATATATATATATATATATATATATGTGTGTGTGTGTGTGTGTGTGTGTGTGTGTGTGTGTGTGTGTGTGTGTGCAACAAATCAAATTAAATATGATTTGGAAACCAATTTACTGTAATTAACAATCTGAAAATAGTTTGAAAACGTGTTAACATAGCTACTTATTGTTTGATCGGTGCAATCAGGAAATGAAACACAATCTTATCTTCAGCCCTTCTGGAATGTAATGCGGACTTCCTGTCCGCCAGAGAAAAGAGACACAATGAATGATTGTCATCTGGCTTTTGTATTAGTAAACACTGTTTACCTTTAAAAAAAAAGAGTCTAGATGCATACTTGTTAAAATGATGCTAGACATATATGCCCCATAAATAAATATACGCTGACATAGATGTATTGACCCAATCAGAAATTGTCATTTGTCTTAATAAAAGATGTAATTGGCTCAGATTTTACACTACTTTACCCTCTGATTTTGAAGAAAACAAAATCATACCTTTTATATTTTAGTTTATGGGTAGAATATTGATAATAAAAGACATCTCGACGTTTATTCCAAATATTTTTTCAACATTATGTGCTCCAAAGTCTTGTAATAGTAGAATTAGATCAACGTAAGTCTACTCGAAAGATATAACTCATGTAATCAAATTGTGCTGAGGAGGGGTATATCACGGTTAGCCTGTATGAAAAATATAGATTACCACCCTTAAGCGACTGACTTCATTATTTACCTGGCCAATAACGACAACTGTACTTATATCACGTACCTTCTGCTAGTTTGCACGGGTGTGGAACTTTAGGTAAAAGCTGTGAAATAGCTGTGAAATATCTGATGCAGAAAATTCTTCCAACGGCAATAGCTGGAAACGCAGTGCGTTCATTGCTATAGTTTTAATAATACAGTAAGAGTTGCTTCGTCTGATAGTAAGGCGGAATAATTCGAAAGCGTCTGATGGTTTCCTCCCCTAGTGAAAGAATAAAGGTTGAAGCATGCTTTCGATACATGTATTAACATAATATCATTCTCTTTTAATGCACGTCCATTATATTTTAGAATTATTGAATACTGATTGAGGTTTGAACAGCGCAGTACATCCGGTTTGGCATCAAATACAAAACGAACTTCATCAAGCACCACTACAAATGAAATCACTGCACTCTAGATAATTGTTATGTTCACAACAATCGCAGCTGCACTGAAATTTAATGTGTTTAGAATTTTCTTTTAACAAGGTCATCAGAGTTTACTGCTCGCAATTCAGCCATTTGCAATAGCTTTCCTTTGTTATTTTGACATTTATTTACCAATCCAGATAATGTCCATACTTATCTACTGTGTCATGGTGGGAGTGTTGCAAAACATTTTGTTGGTAATTTATGTTAAACACTACAAGGTAATGCTATCATTGTTGCCATGTAAGATAATGAGAAATATTGACATCGTGTTTGTCTCAATAACGTAATGCGATATAGTCGCGGTACAAACTATTCATGTAGAGAAAATAATGGTTTGAATATGTATGTGTATGTGTGTGTGTGTGTTTCAAACAAACATAGCTGAAAAACAGTAATCAAGCATAAAATTAACCAATGTGATGGGAATATTTTTCATTAAGAGATACATTCGAAAATGCAATATAATTGCCTGTTACAGTTGAACGATATCGTATTTAAAAATATTTACATCAACAAATGCATTGCTATGTACTTGCCGGTGTTACGCCAGTTTCATTAATAGTTATAAACATGCTATGAGCAGAATAGTCGTTTGCCGGAAGAACGTGTGAATCGGTTGGCTCATTCGACCAGGCGAAGACGAGCAGCAATAAAAAAAGTTTCATTAAACCCATTGGGCTCCTTTGCTATATGTTATAGCCGTCAGGGCAAATTAACTTGAATGAATTAATTATTATTCCCTAAAGTTGTATGTTAGAGCTGTTGCTTGTGTGTAGCTTATTATTTATATTTACTCGGTTCCTGGAAGTTTCTGTTACTTGTTATATGACAGAGCTTAGGCTGCCTGGAAGTGTCATGAATATATTAGTTTTACATTTCACTAGAGACGGTTTACCTTTGTATACTATAATAAAGATAAAGAACTTAAATGCACACACACATATTTGTACCAAATAATTATTTAGATTATACGTCGGTGACGTTGTGTGCAATGTTACGTTTTGTAGGATGAAGAGCGCTATTGGCCGGAGGATGAGGAGGCGCTAGAGCTACCACCGTTTCGAATCACACTCGAGAGTAAATCGTCCGATGATATTAGCACCAAATACACCTTCAGGCTTAGATACCACGAAGACGTAAGTAGTTATATGTACGAAATATAGTTTTAATTTGAAGCAATGCAATGATGATACACATTACAAAATTGGGCATAATTCTGTTAAATATGGCAAAGATTAAACTTCATTAGATGTAGACAAACATCCCGTTTTAGAAAATATTTCCGTACCGTCGAATTTAAAATATTTACAAAGAACAATATTTGTTCTGCCTATTTGTAAGATGACTATTATAGAAGGTAGATGCTTTTTTCTTCTCATCGGTGCGATTTCTTGTAATATGACGTCTATCTTCGACGTAATATGACGTCTATCTTTGACGTAATATGACGTCTATCTTTGACAACACATAATTGATTCATTGCGCATTACCTAAGCAAATTGAAACCATTTTAGTGGTACTGGATATATTTAAAAATACCAAAGCTGACTTGAATTGAACAAAAAGTACTTAATCGCCTGAGGATTCAAAATGTTGAAACTTTAAATTAAAATAATTTTTCTGTTTTATGTATACGATTTATATGTATCAAATTGTTAAGCATATACAATTTATATAGTGTGATATATTTTTTCCGTAATGATGGTAGTGGTTGGAACTATATGGCTAATGTCTTTTTTATGAACAATATAGTACATAGCTAATTTTGTTTCTATGTTTATAGATTAGTAAAAGGTAAACATGTTTACATTGAATTAGAGTTCAGGGTATTAGTTTCCCCACTTAGTAATTCCTGACACACCTGCTGCTTGTCATATTCTTTGCGGAAGTTTTAGTGATTTCTCATATTAATCTGGTGTGAAAATGTACGTCAAACATGCAACAGGGAGAGAGATAGGGGGAACGAGAGACAGAACAAATACTTTACAGCTGAAATCTTACATTGAAATTTTAAAAATCCAGACGCACGTTTAAGTGAATGGACTTAAAATTTGCATTTTAAAATTACTGAGGAATCGCGTTTGTTTAGTAAACCTATCACAGAGTGCATCAGTTGTGTCCAAATTATAAGTAATACATAAGTTATGTACATTGTTAGAGAAATTGATGGACAAAAGAGGCACAATAAGGGAAATATTTGTTTGCATTTTAAATTCTTGCAACTGTTCAAGTATGAAAAAAATGAAAAGAAAACAGAATAAAAAAATCAATCTTATTTAGAATTTTCTTCTTCAATTATATCCATACGAGTATGGAATAATTTGGACGCATTTTAGAAAGAGACATAATCTTTTATTTGTTTCATGTTATACTTAAATTATCTCTGAGGCTTAATGCATCCATACTTTCTTGAATTAATTTTAAACAAAGAAATAGTGTTTGAATGTATTGTAAACAAATGAGTTTTATATTTAAATCGTAATTTAGTTATTTACTTTTAGTCTATAGAATGTGTTCTGACATATGCTTAAAAATAGAGTGAATCTCAAATACGTATGCATATGTGAAGGGGACACTTTTGATCCAATTGATGTACTTTTATTTCAGCAATGAATTTCTTATCAAAACAGACTTTCAGAAATATAACTGACTGAAATATTGTTACGTGCTAAATACAACTCCAATTAAATATACACCAGTGTTTATATTGTTCATTATTTATCGCTTATCATCATGACAATATGTATTTGACATGTTTACTTTAACGCAACACTTGTCATGATAATAGGGTCTAGACAATCACAATTGCTGGTATTTGTCTTAATACCTGAAGAAAATTAAACAGAAGAGTATTACACCTTACAAAAGCTGATATTTGTATTTATTCCACATTTATTTAACCCCATTACATATTTTTATCTCTTCGTTACCTGCTTTAAATGAATATAATTTTGATCTTAACCTATTTAACTCGTGGTTTTTTTTTGTCGTATACTAAATAAGATACCCTTTCATAAAGTCACTTTGGTTGTAAAAGGTAATGTTTTTCTTCTTGCCCTATTAGAAATGTTTCGTTAAAGTGAGATGTCCAATTAATAAGTGTCAGTATTACGGCTCCCCACCTCGATGTTATTTTGTAATATTGAAATACAGTTCATACAGCAAACATGTAGGCACAACAATCACACCATGATCGGCTTAATTAATGTATTCAATATTTAGTTCTATTATTATAAATCCTTTTTTAGTATATTCATTTATATTGATTTTCACATCTGTTCTACATTATAATGAAACCATTCTCAAAATCGTTAGACGCATTTCGTCTCATGCTGACGTTGAGATCATAGCTTTTGAGCAAACGTAACTGCTGTATATTGTTGCTAAATACATTTTTATCTTACGTGAAGTATAACTTATAGGTTTCTGACTTGAATGACGTTTATGTATTCTTCAATGCACACAGTAATAATGGTACCATTAATTTATCAACCTTGCCTTCATCTTTAAATTGATCTTGAACATCTGAATGCTATGTGCTTTTGGTACAGGAAAGTAGTCTTTGAACACAAGTAATCCCAAAACAATTTTCTTCAGGAATGTTGACTAAGTTATTCTCTATAATATTTCTCTCTGGTTCATTCGTCCACATGTACGCGTTTAAGCACCTAAGAACGGTTTGAACTTTTCTACATCATAATCTATATTATATTGTCTATAATTCTTATCATCTTCATCTTCTGAATATTCAGGATTTGCGTTTGAGATTTTGTATATATATATATATATATATATATATATATATATATATATATATATATATATATATATAGATAGATAGATATAGATATAGATATATATATATAGATAGATAGATAGATGTATATATAGATATATATATATATATATATATATATATATATATATATATATGTATATATATATATATATATATATATATATATATATACAGAGAGAGAGAGATTCTACTACAGAATCCAGTGTTAGCACAGTCTGTTCTGTCTGGTATATATTTATAATTATTTGTAATATAAAAATCCTATATACCTTGATTTATTTAATAGGAATCTGGAACGACTATATATATATATATATATATATATATATATATATATATATATATATATATATATATATATATGACAATTATTTACTATGTTGTTATGCGTGTGTCTGCTACGCACGAGCTTATATAACACCGATTCAGTGCCATCATTTTTTGGTGATGCGTGCTTAGTGTTGACGGCATATGGGCTGGTGCGTGCAGGCAAGGGGATGGGTGCCATTTACTCGCGGACCTGGGTTCGAAACTCGGTAGAGTACGAATTTATTTTCTCTAACCTGTATGATAGTATTGTATATCAATATATATATATATATATATATATATATATATATATATATATATATATATATATATATATATATATATATATATATATATATATATATATATATGAATATATATATAAACCCGTTTATCGTGAACAAAATAAATTCATGTGAAAATAAAACAGGTTTTTAGCAAGAATCCCCATAATCCATTCAATATGCTTCTTAGAAGCATGACAAATGCCAGGTGGGAATTGTCTTCGCTCACGGCGACAAATTAAGCACACAGTATGGATATACATACCAAGTTTTATTAGTTTTATTTTACTACTTTATGTGTAGCTCATATTCTTATTGTTACGCTCACGTTAACATTCAATAGCATTAGTGCAGAACCGAAGAGAAGCCACCGACAAACTGTAGATAAGAATGATTTATGTTCTATATTTTCCATCATGTGTTGTATGTTAATTCGACTTCCCAGAGGGTGATATCCCTCCGGTTCTGAGCTATGCTAGTAAACATGAACAGTGAAGCTCAGAAATTAAAATACAGTGTAGTTCTATCGAGATGATCCATTTACGTTTAAAACTGGATTTACAATGGACTTATGATTCTGATGTACAAGTAACACAACCAGATTATGAAAAAATGTTGGTAAGGTACAAACATCTTAAAAGTGAATGATGAAATGATACAACACTACATATATATATATATATATATATATATATATATATATATATATATATATATATATATATATATATATATATATACAGTAGACTCTCGATTATCCGCGGTAATGGTGGGGAGAGCTAGCGCGGATAATCAAAAACAGCGGATAAACCAAAGTGCATATATACAATCCTAGATATAGTGGCATAAAATTAACTTGGTTAATTTTTTCGCCGTAATATCCTACTTAATGTTTACCTTTTGTGATGCAGGCCAATGTTCTTCTTCACTGATATCCTAATGTCGAAACACGAAAATAAATAATTAAATTTAATACAATTATAATGAACATTAAAATAAAGGAAGATGAATAAATGAACAAACAAAAACAACGAATGTTTAGGAAAAGTAGTCTTTTATTGATTTCTGTTTTAATGACATAGCTTCTTTCTTCTTTATGATTGCTGTCAATCTGCGTAATACCAATTTATCTGAGAGCAGAGAATCACTTTGTTGCTCCGGATACTCTAGCAAACCCTCAGTCTATTGAAGAGCAGATGAATTGTTTATCCTTGTTTCTGGAATAAGTTCCATGTCTTCGTCGTCACTCTCATCAGAATTTGTTGTCTGCCCTTGTGCACGTCTAATGAATTCACTGTCGGACAAAACCTCACACCCTAGATCGTTACAATCAACATTAAACCATTCTAAAATATTTCCACTATCAACTTCCTTACCACCCTCTGTACTCTGTAAAATGGCGGCTAATTCAGAAGTCGAAATCTCTTCTTCATCGAAACTATTGCAGTCGACAGTTTCAACTTCAGAAAATATTTTTTTCCATGATTTACTAATTGTGGTTGGCTTTTATGGAATCCCAGGCATGTGCAACTTCGTAGATAGCATCCATCAATGGTACAGTGGTTGAGAAAGGTTTTACATCATTGCCTTCTTCCACTAACTTCTGCAGAAGTCGTCCTCTATTTAGCCTCTTCATAGCAGAAATCACCCCTTGATCCATTGGCTGGATTAGCGCGGTTACATTAGGTGGCAAATAATGTGTTATTATTTTACCGTCAGCAGACTGCAAAACCGCTTCATTTGGATGGCTTGGAGCATTGTCTAATAAAATAATGGCTTTCTCTGGCAAACCTTTCGATCTCAGATTCTCGCGAACTTGTGGTACAAAGTTTTCATGGAACCATGATTTAAAAATTGTGGTACCCATCCAGGCTTTCTTCTGATTAAAATATGTCACAGGCATATTGGTTTTCTTCAGTTCCCTTGAAACAACGCGGCATTTTCGCTTTTCCGATTACAGCTAGTTTCACTTTATGAGAACCAGTAGCATTTGCGCAACTTATTGCAGTGATTCTTTCTTTGCTCGATTTATGCCCCGGTGCTTGACTTTCTGATTTATGTGCTAATGTTTTTGTGGGAAGACATTTCCAATTCAGGCCAGTTTCATCTGCATTATAAATTTGTTCAGGAGTCACCTGTTGCTCTTCTATAAACTTTTGAAAATCATTTTGGAACTCATTTGCAATCGTTTCATTGTTGCTTAATTTTTCCCCATGTATAAAAATCTCACGTATTCCATGCCGCTGTTTGAATCGCGTCAGCCATCCCGAGGATGCATTGAAATCACCTTCCATTCCTAATGCATCAAAGTATAGTTTTGCCTGTTTTGCGCAGATAATTCCTGAAACAAGAATGTTTTGTGCCCTTTGTTGGTTAAACCATTTCAACATCGCTTTATTAAGCTCATCATAAGTTGACAGTTTCATTGTTTTTCTGCTTGATAAGCCACTTGATGAATCAGAATTACTGGCGTAGTTAATCAATTTATTTTTATTTTTCGGAGATCGCGAACTGTTGTTTCACCATTACCATATTGTAAATCTAAGTTTTTGGTAGACCCGTCTTGCTCAAGTTTCTTAAATATGTGGAGTTTTTTGGTTAATTGTTAAAACTACGCGCTTCCTTTTCCGCTCCATTATCCTCTTTCCAACACAAAAACTAAATACATTATTTTTGGACACAATTTAAGTAGCCTACTGTACTGATAACAACTGAAGAATCATACTGTTCTTTTAACAGAACTCCTTACCCCACTACCACAAAGAAGGCGTTTAACATCCGCAATTTCCTTGGGACAGGAAATAAAGCCCTATTATAAAATTATATAACAACTCTCGCCGCGAACCAGTCGTAAGCCCGAGTCGTCGTTAAACAGGCCGGTCGATTTCCTGTATAAAATTTTCGATTTTGAAATCGTAGCATAACTCCCCATCTTTTTAAGATATGGAGTAAAAATTTCTTTAAAAATACATTGCCGCGATTAAGCCGCGCAAAGCGGTTAAACCGCGCGCGGATAATCGATATATATATATATATATATATATATATATATATATATATATATATATATATATATATATATATATATATATATATATATATATATATATATATATATATATATATATATATAATTCACTTCTTATTGTACCAAATAATATACATTTCAAACATTTGCAGATTTTTAAAGTACATTTAAGCAGAGCGACCTACTGGTCTGACGAAGAACTACTGCCTAAGTCACCTCTTGCAATGATGAAGCAGATCGAGTTGATACAGAGCTGGCAGCAGGAAACAGGCAACGGTCCAGTAATTGTTCACTGCATGTAAGATACATTTATGTTATAACTTTAGTTGACACTTAAACTTAAAAGAAGAGTTTTATCTGCATATTGTCTGAATATTGTGCATAACAAAAGTGATTCAATAACATTTTTCACAAGCTCTAACAATGGCGTGTCAATACTTGTGTTTTTGTATGGGAATTATTGTATTCTGTGTTTATTTTTGTTTGTTTGCTCCCATTCTTTTGGGTGGTTGTCTTCATTTATTAGCTCTAGTCTTCGCTTTATAATTCCTCTTACTAATAATAGAGTATCCAAGCACTTTTGGGTGCCTTTTCTTCTCCTTAGTGTATGGTATCGCTGCGTTAAACCATGCATCTTCTTTTTGGTTAGCGTAAGAATTGGAAAGTCGGATTTAGTTTAGTTTCGAAAAAAATGGGATATCAGTCAAACCAATTTGCTTAATAGTAACTGAAAATGTAAGATGACCAAAGAGAACACCTTCTAAAATTGTGTATAAGACACACGAATGACATCCAGATTTTGAAATTCTTGCACTGTTACCCCCATTTACTCGGTGCAATCCACCCCTTCCTTAACTAACCAAACTAGGCCATACACCACTATGTTGTTGGGGAAAGAGAGTATACCTGTAGATTTTAATATATAATCCTTATAAGTATGATATAATTAATGATAAGAAAGGAAATTAATGACTAGAAATGCTTCAGCTGACCGCTTCTTTTTAACGTTAAACAATCTACTCTATCGAAAAATAACAAACATCCGTAAACACACAACACGTCATGAACTTACCAAATCATTGTACTATTCAGATCTTAATAGTGAAATAAATGCTACTAATGAGGATCGGAATAATTGTCGTAGATTTACGTTTCAACATCGAAATATATGAATGTCTGTTTGTAAGGAAACCCAATATTGGTCCTAGCCGTATGAACGTAGAAAGTCTGATCCGTCTATCTGTCTGCACTGTATGTATGAACAGTTATGAACAGTTATGAAAAATTAAAGTCTACACTATCTTGAGAACAACGTAATGAATAGATAACAAATCAATGTCGTCTTAGTCTTGGTGCCAACGTGCAAGAAACTAGATGTAAAAGGAAAGACTTTATATCTTCTGATGCTCCTGACGGATTTCTCATAAAACTTACAATAATAAAAACAGATATATAACACAAAGAAAAACACTAATAAGGCAACATAAAATCTATCCAACTTTGCTGACAACATACAAAAATATAATGAGATATATACCCATACAAATACACAAGTTAAGCTTTTTCATATTTATTGTGACACACAGACAATACACATTGCTGGGAAAAGAAAACCGAATGCTAATTGTTGCTGAAAAATTCTCAAGAACCAGAAATGTGTTATATTCATGGGTACTCTAAGGATAATCCCGAATTAAACTGCATATATATAACTATATAACTGTATATAACTATATACAACTATATATATATATATATATATATATATATATATATATATATATATATATATATATATATATATATATATATATATATATATATATATATATATATATATATATATATATATATATATATATATATATAACTATATATATATATAACTATATATATATATATATATATATATAAAACAACACCAACACGTAGAAAGTGTAACCGGTTTTTGTTTTGCTTTATTGCTTCATCAGACTGAATTCAAAATGAATTAATTACCATTGTTTACGTCATAAAATATACTATGTTTCTAAGTGAAAAATAAACAATCTTACATAATTAAGATGACGTCTTACGTACATGTGTTATCTTAGTATTAGATGAATATATATATATATATATATATATATATATATATATATATATATATATATATATATATATATATATATATATATATATATATATATATATATATATATATATATATATATATATATATTGTTATAGTTACAGTTATAGTTATAGTTATATATATATGTAGAGAGAGATATAGATATATATTTATTTATTTATAAATATAGATTTTATAAATATATATAATTTCTGACAAGTTTAATCATGCATATGAAGCTGAAAATATGTCACTAGATTCTGCTCAAAATGTTTAAGAAATAAATGTACCCTTTAGTTTCAGACTGCTTCTTATACTAACTCTCCCGTCCATGACTGACTGACCCTCACCCAGAAAAAAAATCCCTCTACCCCCCCTTTTTGCACAAAGGCCTGACCCCCTTGCAAAACCCCTACGGGCGCAATTGGTTATGTCAAACTAGTTTCTCCTAACTTTGTGGAACACCCACGTTTCGCCTAGTTTAATTAAATATGAGAATACGATTGCAAATGAAAAGTCCTTCGCTTACCAACCAGGTTGGTTCACGTGCTATTCCACAGAAGATGAATAGCATGTAGCGTATTATAGTACACCAGTGATAGGAACGCTTGCCATATTTCGAGGACATATAATATACATTTTCAATTAAGTCAAGAATGAGAAATAATTTTATGTTGTCACTACACCCATTGTGAGAACTGTATCCAGTAAGCATATTGAACTTCTCAGTTTCGTACCTACCCTACAACGTTTTCCAAATTAGAACTGATAAAAATTAAAACTTACATGTATAAAAGATATTCAATATTTATTGTCATTCTTCGATTAAATGTGATAATACCTTGATAATATTAAATGATTCTCTCATGCGTAGAACTTGTATACTTAAGGTCCACATGTCATCACATTCCCTTCGTTAACGTATAACGTTTAATATATGGTGTTAGTTCATGGTTTGGGCAATGTGTAGGGAAATATTCAGTTAACCTTTGTTTTCAGTCAGTATTTTTATATATTTTCTTCCCACAGTTGATTGACACCAGTGCAAGAGAACCATAGTTTTGGGATTGTATCAAATACGATACAAAGACTGCTCTTTATCAGACATTTATTCAGATATATATTTTTATTTTGTCTCCAGTAGCTATCACAAAACAACATTATATGAATTTACAATAGAACGTCTATTCTAACAATTTGCAATGTATCTTCAACCCAGTGTTATCAGAAATTTTAAATGTTTTGGTTTGTAATACTTGTCTATTGCAACTATAAAGACTACTATAGACAATTAGCAAATTTGTATAATTGTCCACATTAAACACGCATTCGTCCCTAAAACTTCGCACTCTAAATCTGCTGGCTATTATAGTTGATGGTGCTTAGATCAATACTGATTAGTGAATGCACTCTGCATATCTGTAAATCATTCAATTTTCATACACAATTATATAAATATTTTCAGTTATGTCATCTTAATTTACATTCACTGCTAACTAGTCCAGCACGATATGATGTGTCACTTTAAAATAAATAAAAAACTAAACTCCATATATATTTGCCTTACTGCCTAATAGCTGTAAGGAATAGTACTGGCTAATTTCCTTACGTCGTTTGCGTAAAGTAATACTTCACAAATTGAGGATATAACTGTTTCAGCAGACTTTAGACATATTCAACCCGTAATTGGTATTAGTTCAGTGTAATTGGAGTTTCACCATATATACGCAAGATAACGAACCATCTATTAATAAATCCACATGTACAGGAATGGGGCTGAAAGAAGTGGATTGTTTTGTGTTGTTGCTGCCTTAGTAGAAAGGACGAAGATCGAACAAGATGTTGCAGTTGAGCAAATTATAAAGCAAATGCGGAGCATACGACCTCAAGTCATCCAGAGCGTTGTAAGTAAATAAAGAAAAGCAATGTAATCGGTGGTGAGATGATAAACCGTTCGCACATTTAGTGGCAAATTGCTGGAAAATTTACTTGTTTATGTTACATTTAATTCCAGGAACTCAATATGTTATTGCTTACATTTTAGTTATTGAAGATTAGCTATTCAGATTTCTGAAATATAAAATATTTTCTGTACAGCATTTAGTACTGAATATTACAATCAGCAGTTAAAAGCTCAGATAAATTATTTGTGAGTTATGATTTCGGAAACGATAGATCGAATCTATAAAACATCCAAATTGTGATTGAATACACTAGAATAAGCTTCTACATAAATTTTATCTTATCTTAACCTCTTGTCGGATAAGATGTACACCTTTAAAACCATGCATGCATGAATGTATCAATACTAATAGTAGCCAGATTGGTGCGCTATAATTTAACTGCATTTGTACAGAGCCCCGTACGTGACGTGGATGCATAAATATTATTTTGTTTAATCAAAATACATTTCACTATTTCGAAATGCTATTCCTTTAAACAAAATAGAATTTCGTTATTTTTAAATAGTATTTCGTTTAAACTAATTAGTATTTCGTTATATCGAAAAGTTATTTCCTTATTTTGAATGCACCCGTGTCACTTAAAAGGCTCCGTACATTTGTAACAGCACATATAATTAAGTTACATTTAATTTTCATATAATAAATATAACTGTGATAGAACTAAATTAATAAAGCATCAAAAGTTGAATAAATATTGATTGTGGGGTTAAAATCAACTAGGAAAAGAGGTGTTGCCCAGCAAGGGAACACATTATATTTGTAATATTAGAGAGTATGAGAGAGAGAGAGAGAGAGAGAGAGAGAGAGAGAGAGAGAGAGAGAGAGAGAGAGAGAGAGAGAGAGAGAGAGAGAGAGAGAGAGAGAGAGAGAGAGCAGCCGAAACGAGGTAATCACGGCTACATTTAACAGCTACTGTAAGGATGATAATAGAGTTTTTTCGGGTCTGTTTGTTTTTATCCGATAATCATAGAATGTTCAAAGCTCATCGAACAAGAGAAATGCATAATGGTAAAGGAAAACAAAACTTGTGGATTGCTAGTTTGATTCTAATGGCTTTGTTGTCGCCGCCAGTTTTTGTAGTATAAGCATATATTTGCAAATTAAATGTGTCACAATGGCCTATTATCTCTATAGCAGGTGTAATGCTTTAGTTGTCGCCGCACACGCTGTTTTAATGTGTTAAATATTTTGCATCTCGGATACAACTGCATAATAAAATAATTTCAATTTGATCACTGCGATCCTTTTTACTTCATACTTTGTTTCCAGTAGTTGTTATTTATCTCTTTGTAAAGGGACGATTTGAACCCAGCGTCAGTGCATAATGGAAGCCATCGCAAAATGTACAAAACTGCATTGCTAAAAGTTTGTAGAAAGTAGCGTTTTATGGATATTTACGTCAGGGTACATAAACACCAGGTTTGTTACATATACCTTCCGGATCTGTAGATGAGAGTAGCAGATCATTATTGAAGGCATCCTTTACGTATTTGGAAGAAAGAAACACATATGCATTAACTGAGTTTAAACCTAGGCTCTATCAGTTTTGAAATATATCAATATAAATGTTGTGTATAATTCCTGGTGTTTAATTAGATAATTAAAACACTCTCAATTAAATGTGTATATTTTCCATTACAGAAATTGTTCAGATTATTTGCTTAGATTCAAGCTGACGAGCCTTCACTGTGATTCGCTTAGGCATTATCTATACTTGCCTTGTCTTAAAAACTTTAATAATATTTGATTCGGGAAAGGTTGTGTCGTCTCAACAAAATAAAACAGCAAAAAAAAAACAACAAAGTGATGTAAAATAGGAAATACAGCGTATAAATATGTAATATGATATTACAGAACTGTACAAAATTATTCCGAATTATAGAACATAGAATTGACTTCTATGGGACAAAACTTTGTAACATTTTGTTTCAAACTGATCCTAATAAAACATAAACAAATTCGAAGTTTATGGGACAAAATTTTGTAACATTTTATTTCTAATTGATCCTAAAAAATACATAAACAAAGACATACATGACAATTAGCAGTAGATGCTATTGCAACGTATTACCTTAGTTGCTGGAGACTAATTTACTATAATGCATGCATCTGTTCATCAAATTTCACAGCTGTGAGTATAGCGGTGAATGAGAAATGAACTTTGCCACTGAGGCATACAAAGATCAACATGAATATGTCCCATACTTAGCGGAGAATGTTTGAGCTATGCAGATATCAGATTATATCATTTCACAATGTCAAGTCTTTAGCAAAGAAGCGAACCAATCATGATTCTCCCTTGGTCGAAGAAGAGACACAAAATGAAGCATTAAAACATTCAAGTGGTTGCAGCTAATTTCCATGAAAACTCCCAGGAGGTACCTACAGATTTACAAGTAAATGTTTATTGTATGTGATTTAACTATAAATTGAGACAAAAAGAGGTTACCAGTATCATATTACAAAAATTACGTTAAAGAATATGTAGTACAAACAAATGAGTAAAAGTGACTAAAATCCCAATAAAAATATGTTAAACGCATGTAAAGTATGTTGCCTGTAACACTTAGTGCTATACACTGTATGTGTTTGAATTTTTAATGTCGACGTTCCATACCAATGACAGGATCCAATATCATTGCTCTATTTTCATCATTACAGGATCAGTTCAAGTTCTGCTACGATGCCATCAAGACTTATTTGGAGCAGTACGATAGCTACTCCAACTTTTCAGAACATTGAATGAATGCATACGTTATCATTTCTCGCAGCCTGGTTAGAATGGTTTGAGAATAGGATGCTGCACCATAATAATTCGATATTTTGCAAGACAGCACCGTGTTTTACTACATGCTTGTAAATAGTTTATGGCATAAATTACTTTTTATTTATATATGATATTTCTTAAACAATATAAGTATTCTGGCTTAATTGAATAGAGTCAAATAATCATCAATATTAAGTGACCAGGATATTATCCGTAAAATGTCATGTGTTTCAACATTGTCCAAACATTATACACCAAAGCCAATAGAGTTTAGAAAATTTCAGATTGCATTCCTTGAATAGGACTACTGCCTGAATCTACCGCCAAATGCACTCTAACAAAAGTGTTACTTTATATATACTCATTTAATAAAACAAACGAGATACATGGTTCTTGTAACTGAATTGTATATCATACCTATTCATAGACTTGAAGTCTAAATAAACACTTCAATGCCTGAGAGATTACTTGATCAGTTTTCTTTAAATACAGTTCACTAGATTCGCGACTTCATATTCATAAATTCCACGGTGTTCGCGATACATATAACATATCGTGAAGTAGATATGTACTCCTCTTGACCTATATTCTAGTCACCTATCTAAATATGGTGTAAACGAAGAAATGCACCCACAATACTTACTTTGTTCCTACCATGACCCATAATATTTTGAACCTTTGAAAGACGTCAGTATGCTTGACTGCATCCTTTTAAATTGTTACTTGGAAACTTAAGTTTCTGTATATGCAATACACATTATTCTTCAATAATTATTTTCGTTTAACTGAATGAAAATAAAGATTCAATATTTTTGAACAATGTCGACAGGTTCTAATACGGTCAACCGTTTTAACCGTTCCCTAAATTGATATACCAAAATGAAAGAATTAATGTGGAGCTTACAGTCTCAACTAAATTAAAATTTTGATTAGCTTTTCTTGACACCGAGCAACGCTCGAGTCACTAAGACTTAATGCTTTAAATTCCTTTGGAAAACTTAAAATTATTATTTTGGCCTTATGTTACACAGTATTCCTTCACAGTTAAAGAGGGGCCCCGAGTGGTCCAAGGCACCCACTGTTACGGACTACTGCAATCTCCATTATGTCTTCGTGGGTTCGAGTAAGGCTCGGTTAACGTGGGTACGTGAAAAAGCTTGCCAGTAGTTTCTCGTGAGTCAGTGGTTCTTCTCCCCGTTTTCCAGCGTTCTTCTTCCACCAATTATATTGGCCACAACGTATAACCTACCTTCTGCTGAAAAATGGCGTTAAACCCTACAACATCAACAACAAAATTAATACAAATTATATATGTTTTATATTAGCTGTTGGTTTCGTGTAATTTAATATGATATGCTACTGCTGATATTTTAATATATTGATGTAAACTATTTAACTGTAAATTTATATTTGTGTATTGTTTCTTTATAAATATTCACTATCCACTTACTGTTCCCTTGTTGTATGTAGTGTCGGTAAAATAACCTGTCTAAATCCAGTTTTTAGTTTAACATAGACTAATGACGTTACAAAATATTTTGGAAAGTGTGACAATACTAAATGGGTCTCACTCTTGTGTTTATTTGTCATGTTAATAGAATATTGCTATGTCATCGATTGCATTATTGTGTTTTTATTAACATGTGCAGATGATTGTAGAATCGTGTACACCAAGCATTGGTTACGGTGCGTATTTTCTTCAATGAATTTGTAAAATAATAAAATAAAATGGAGAAAAACAGCCATACATACAATTATTTTGTTATAAAAGATATACAATTTAACAATTTAAAAGAAAGTTATACAATTTTATATAGTACATTGGTATTAAGGCCATAAGGATACAAAGTATCTAATTTATAAATCAAATAAGTTCAATGACTTTGATAATTCGCTGTATTTAACACACATTTGTTATTTAGCTACGTTTGTTTTATTTGATAAAATAGTCTGATTGTATTCTTGTATGAACCATGGTGAAAATGAAGAAGGTGTATGTTCAATTCAAATAATTGAATAATTAATGTCATTATTTTGGCTTAAAAATTCGGTATACTATGTTTCAAATTGTTTAACTTTACAAAGATTCTTTATAAAGGAAATTTGCCGTCAGATCTTCCTAGTCTCTACAAGTTTGTGTTTCATTCAAAGTCTACATCTCCTTTTCAACAAATTGCACATTCGTTAAGGCTTAAGGTTAAATAAGGAATTCTAAATGTTAATTATGCAGAAACGACTGTCGATAACTGTTGATCAATATAGAATTACTACTTACATTCATAATGAAAAACACGATTATGTTCTGATCCGGTTTCTTCTTAAACGAAACTGACTATCAAGCATAAAGTTTCATAAAATTTGTAAAGTAGATAAATATGCAAATTTTATTATGTTTCTACAAACAACATAAACATGGGTACTTTTTTATGAAACGTTCCACTGTATTTGGTTTAATCAATATATATATATATATATATATATATATATATATATATATATATATATATATATATATATGGCTATATATATATGATATATATATATATATATATATATATCTCTCTATATATATATATATATATATATATATATATATATATATATATATATATATATTGCCATGGAAATTATATTCAGCCTAATAAAGTAAACGCCAGAGAATTGTATTTCATCTTATGTAAGGCATATGTTCCGAGAATATATGCGTACAGGAATTTAATATATATTAAAACCGCATATGTTTTACTTTTGGTTTGACATTGCTTTTGTCTCAACTTAACCTGATTCTTAGTTGTCTCTATTTTCTTAATACAGTTCTAAGTATAATCATTTTGGGCTGGTTTTTAAATTTCTCCTTGTTCATGTACATAATTGAAATGTTAATTAAGTTTACCATCTATTATTATATTGTTATTTTAGTTTCCTTAGCTTCTTATTAATTCAATGAACTGCATTTTTAAGAGAGTTTACCTGAGTTTTATTTATGTTTTGTTACAATGAGCATATTGTTTCGAAAATATTCATCTGCATTATAATCATCCACGAATATAATAATGCAGATGAACATCTATTGATATCTTTGTTTCAGTTCTGATATATGTGTCCTGAACTAGTTTATTTTGAAGCTATATGCCCCTGTCCCAATAGCAGCATGTCCACGTTTTGAACCTTCTACTACCTTCCGTCTGATCATTGTTGATCCAGTGTGCTGCTTTAACATATCGTCATTGTAACAAGACAAGATAATGGTCATTGTAACATTGCTGTAAATGGTATCAATGTATAGATTCACCTCACATTATGGCTACACAAAAAGTTTAATGCCAGAGGGAAAATACGATAAGACTTCGTTCACTTGATATGTAACATTATAACATCCGTTGTTTCCGTGCTGCTAGACACCATCACCCACTTCTAGCTAAAAATAATGTAAATCAGTGAAAAAAGTAGAAATGTCCACACACAAATATATCATAACACAACCACTTGTACATATGGCTATGCACATTTACATTGTTACACCGAATCTACTGTGCATGCAATATCAAGATTTTTTAACAGTATTTGTATTTTCACTTATTTGAAATAAAGCATACATTCAGCTAAATAAGACGATATAGTCAGCTTCAATGTATGGTCACATGATTTAACATGCTCCCAAATTAATACAAAAATGAGAAGAAAAAAAAGAATGCAACTTTCAATCTCACAGGCAATAATATGGAATCGTTTTTATTGCCACCGAGTAGAGTTTATTTCGTTAAGATACTCAGGTTTATATTATTAAACAGTATCAAGGTTTAGAAGCGTTCTTAATATTCTGTAATCAATCTTTGACCCAATACTTTAGAATAAAAATTAACAGTAAAATTGTATATGTGCATTCTAGATATTAACATCACCTCTTTAAATATCCTATGTTACCAGTTTCATCGTAATCGTGTATTACCTAACTGTAACTATATATATATATATATATATATATATATATATATATATATATATATATATATATATATATATATATATATATATATATACCAGACAGAAAAGACAGAGCTATTACTGGATTCTGTAGTGGAATCTTGATAATAGTAGGCAGAAATAATAATTTTAATACAAACAATACTATCATACAGGTTAAAGAAATTAAATTCGTACTCTACCGAGTTTCGAACCCAGGTCCGTGAGTAATCGGCACCCATCGCCTTGCCTGCACGCACCAGCCCATAAATCGTCACGACTAAGCACGCATCACCACAAAGTGATGGCAACGAATTGGTGTTATACAAGCTTGTG
Organism: Potamilus streckersoni; assembly: GCA_016746295.1. Lineage (NCBI taxonomy): Eukaryota > Metazoa > Mollusca > Bivalvia > Unionida > Unionidae > Potamilus > Potamilus streckersoni. The sequence goes on along the minus strand of JAEAOA010000671.1, from coordinate 1,684,268 downwards.
CGTAGCAGACACACTCGCATGACGACCTAGTAAATAATTCTCATATATATATGCACAGTCGTCCCTGATTCCTATGAAAGAAATCATGGTATATAGGATTTTTGTGTTACAAAGAATTATAAATATATACCAGACAGAACAGACAGTGCTATCCCTGGATATATATATATATATATATATATATATATATATATATATATATATATATATATATATATATATATATATATATATATATATATATAGTCACTTGAAATATGAAGTATTATTCTTAAGTAGTGTCAATAAGTTATCTTATACAGTGCCAGTATTTTATTCTTACCCAAACTATAGGCGTCGTTAAAAAAAAACATTTTCTTGCTACGCGGTGAAACTCGGCATAATACTCATTATAATTGCATTGTATTGCCATTTGAACAAAAAAGAGTGACATCGTCAAATCCATTTTTTTAAATCCATTTTTTATATCAAACATTCATTAGGATAGATGTCTTCGATGTCTCTGATATTTTAGAAACTTATGGTACATCTGTTATTAAACTGCATTTGTTTGATAGAATAAATAGGTATAATATTGGCTAGTGATGATGGTAGTTTGTAAAATGTATATGTTGGATTAAAATAATTTAATTAGCAACGTTAGTATTGTCACTTAGAAAAGTATAAATATTCTTTATGTTTGTGTTTTAAATGCTTAAATTTAGGAATAAACGTTCTAAAGGACATACTCTGTCAGATGTCATTCTCTCTCTCTCTCTCTCTCTCTCTCTCTCTCTCTCTCTCTCTCTCTCTCTCTCTCTCTCTCTCTCTCTCTCTCTCTCTCTCTCTCTCTTTCTCTCTCTCTCTCTCTTTCTTTGTGTACACACATATATATATATATATATATATATATATATATATATATATATATATATATATATATATATATATATATATATATATATATATATATATATATATATATATATATATATTGTCACACATGTTTCAGTCTTTATACATGCATACATACATGCATGCATACATACATGCATACATGCATGTCTACATGCCTACATGCATACATGCATACATTGACATAGCAGCCTATATCAAACGGAATCAAAGGATATATCACATACACACATAACACGAAATTTGCTACAACAGTTCCTAAAAGCACATTAACTGTTCTCGATTTATCTTCCTCAAATCTGTGATCTCAATGTTCTCTTTTACAGAATAATATATTGGCAAATGTTATAATCATTTTCTTAAATTTTTTAATTATTTTATCAAAAGATTAAATTGTTTGGTATTATATACTTATCTTCTTGTTCTTGCTGATTTTTATGGTGGAGTGCAGTGGTACAGCGGTTGGTTCAGAAATACTTTTCATTATTAGATTTTCGTCTCAGTGCATGGTATTTACATTATTCGAACATCGCCTCCTAATCGATATCATATAGCCAGTATTATGCTGACCTTTAAATAAAGACTACAAGTAGTATTACTTAATTACAACACATTTTATAAGTGTTTAGAACAAAAAGTTTATTAATCTGATGTAACTAACAGTCAAACTGAACTATTGAGTCAGGAAAAAAAAATTATTAGAGAGTTTTCGACACCCGTAGAATTATTTGCAGCACATCGTTCATTACTGACTTAGTATCTTATCTCACTATATTGATTCCTTTCTTCTAAGCAAATACTGGCTGCCTTGTGAGCGTTCACTTAAGATGCATCGTAATATGTAACGCTGCGAATAATTAGTTCCATTTTTAATGTATTATATATTTTAATCAATTTCATAATTCTTCACAATAGAATATCATGCAGTTTCTGTACGGTAATAGGTATTTATAGTTTGCTCTAGCCTGGTTTGTGTAATTGTCTCGTGTAGCTATTAGCCTTTTAAAAATGGAATATGCTCATTCTGCAAAACCTCAAGCTAGTATCCCAAGTTTGCTGCAATGTAGTTGTCACTTCAGTGGATTCGTAATGGGGGAATAACTCTGTGTAGACTGTAGTTTATAGGTTTCGGTAGTTGCGGTTCTGTCCGACGAAACAATCTTCATGATAATTCACATCTATCTTCCAGATTTTCGAGAATACGAAAACGTGACTTGAAAACGACACAAAACTTTTAATTTGGTCAAAATTGCCTTTCTTCTTCAAGTTTATGAATGCATTCCATCATATCCATTATATCAAGTGAGGACCAAATTATCTTTACTACAAAGGAACAATACTGAATATCCAAAGTAAACCCACCAACCAGCCCATAGTCCTCCAACCAGCCCATAGTCCAATTATTATCCCGAGTCACATATACAAGACATATTTCTAGTTTCGTATGAACTGCGTGATATGGCGATAAACGGACTATAAATCCTGCATATATATATATATATATATATATATATATATATATATATATATATATATATATATATATATATATATATATATATATATATATATATATATATATGTGTGTGTGTGTGTGTGTGTGTGTGTGTGTGTGTGTTTTAAGATGTCTTCTGTGGCTTCAAGTGGTAATACAAAAATCTCCATGACTACCTTTTCGTAGCCTGTCCCAGGACATAAAGGGTAGTCCAACACCATTACTAGCCTAGGTCTCTAGAGACGCTTTGCTATTTCCCTTTCTTAAAAATACGGTCCTCGCTATGATGCCTGCGCGAACTGGGAATTTACGTTGCAGTTCACTCATTTTAAAATAAAGCGAAGCAGCCAAAATATAAATTTACGTAGGCCGCTTTAAAAAGAGAGTTAAATATGTTTGCTATAAACAAATAGTTGTCTCTGGTGAATGAGTGGAAGGATATATCTATGCAGGGAGACTACCTTTTAGTGATTAGCCTTTTGTTCTTTTTGGCTAGAGGTCTTTTTAAGTCAAATGTTGTTATTTTGGTCAAAGAAAGATGCAAACAAAGCTTGTCACGAAGTGGAAAGTTATACATCACTTTGCACACACACACACACACACACACACACACACACACACACACACACACACACACCGTGTTCATAACAAGGAGGATAATTGATCAATTTATTTTCTGTTTCCGTACCAAGATAGTCATTGGTCTACTTGGATTTTACACACTTCCTAATGACAAGAATGTTCACCTTCCTGTGACGGATAAGAATATTTGCTGTCAATTCAACCAAATTAATTGCTTTCAATATTTTTTTTTATGCTGGTATCTGAATTTTCACCAAAAAATCTATTGACCCCTTCAATCTAACCATCAATAATTTCAGCTTTATGAAATGTAATATATGACTCACCAATATGTTAGGCAAAGAATATTTAATATTGTTAATCCCATGCCACTGGCGTGCACGTATTATTAATATGGCGAAGATGCTGTTGTTCCTAGCATATCGTTCCGATTGTATACAATCTGTGATTTTCTTTTCGGCCGTTCCAAGATACAATCAATAATGAATTTGCTGTGTGATTTTGTAGGATCTCTTTGCGGGTTTGGACTCTTCCACGGAGTATAATTTCGCGATTTTGTAGTTTCGTCAATTTCATCCTCCATATGTGATTGTGCGATCGAACCAGTTGTTCATGTTTGTATATTTCACAACTTCATGTAGGAAACAATGGAATCATCTGTGGAAATGGCGTTATCGCGGAGATCTATAAATATGTGGTCTGTGGTTACATTACGCGAATTCCGTATTTCTTCATAGTTTTCATGGATAGTCGTCGCATGATAAAATTTAGTGATAGCAGTCAGATTGGAGATTAAAGCTATGATATCAAGGGAAGTGAGACCATAACCAGCTATCCATTGTCCTATGTGAAGATACGTTAACAATTACTTAGGGGATATGTTCTTGTGACCTATGAGGATCTGATATTACCATAATCGCTAATTTTACCAGACAGTCGGACAAATTCTTATTTATTCGCGTTTTGGGTACAGAACAGTGTGGCTACAGAAAATGATTATATGATTCATGTTCAAAGTTTTAATAGCTGCATTTCCTTTGATCAGTTTAAAGGTCATCAGAAGATGGCCCCTTAGCAGTCGTTAATAGTTCTTCATGAATAATAGTGGAGATATGATTTTAGTATGATTGATATCAAGGGCGATTGCGATGGGGATAGACGCATCTGTTGACATTGGCCCAATATCCGCCACACCGGTGCTCTGAAATATAATCCGTCCCTGTGTTAGGATTTAGAGGCTATCATATTCAATGCCATAAATAATATACTCAATACTCTTATTGGGTAAAATTGTGATATTTCACAAATTTTTCTCTAAGACTTTATTGTATTGACACACTGCAACGCGAGATAGAGTTGTTAGCTAATAATTATTGTAGCGGGCTTACATCATATGTTGAGCGTTATTCTCTTTTGCCAAGTAAAGATCTGGAGAAATACTTTATCATTTCAAGTCATGAACATGGAGAAGACTAAATACGTCATTATTTGTACTAGCTTGCATATATTTAAGTTTCTTTTATGACGTATTTAAAATCCAAACATTATTCAGTCAAATGAATTAATGATTTTCTCATTAAATTCCAAGGACTAAAATAAAACCGAACATTGATACTTAGATTCTGTACTTGAACCTTTGGAATTTGATATCATTTACTTGAAGGTCAACTTTGACATTTCCAGAATATTAGTGTTTTTGTTATACTTAATAAACAGAAATATATCAGGTAAATGTTTGCTTGGCCTTCAATGGCTGCAGTGAAAATGGTAATGTATTTTATTTCCATGTAGTTTAACCTTGTTCTTTCTTCTGTATAAAATACACACGTTTGTTTTCATAATAACTTTGCTTGTGTATTACATTTTAACATGTTAATACAGTCAAACCTCTCTTCAGTATCCACCTCTGGGAAGTGACACAAATAGCCTCTGAAAACAAATGGTTGACTTGCAGAGGTTAATTTATTCTGGTTGAATCAAACCCCTTGAATATTGAACTGTAGAAGGAGGTGACCTTTACGGTAGGTGCGACTATATATAGGCATGAAAAGTAACCATAACCAGGCTAAAAATGAAACTGTTTTTGTAAATACAGTGTTTAAAACACCATCCTTAAAATGCTTGTATTAATATCTACTTAAAAGAGACTACTGAGCAATTGAGGACAGGTGCTACTTTAACAGCTAAATGAACTGCGTGTTCGTGCCACTATTACCAACGTCATACTTACTTGCTTGTTTTAATACTACTGTACTACTGTCATTTAAACTATCATAAGATCTAAGAGGAAAACAACCACTCTTCTCGATGCTTTTATTCAAAGACCAAATTCTTGTGAAGAATCGCAGTTATTTGGTCAAAAATTGGATCAAAATATGAAAATATATACAAAAGAAAGACCACAAATATCATTGTTATTGGTATAAAAATAAATTGTATGTATAGTTCTCATAAAAAGAGACTGAAATTTTACAATTAAGTACATTATTCTACTTAATCAGTTTTACTCTGGATATCTGCAAAGATATTCCTTAGTAATATTCTATAACATCATGTACTTGCAATAAATGCAAGTTAAAAGGCTGTTATGTTGAATTTTATTGCGCTTAAGCATGCTGTCAGACTGCTCCCGTTGTGTTGCGGGTTGGTCAGCGTAGTTCAGAGAGTTGTTTTCGAAACAGGTCTTTAATTTTTTTTCTTGTAAAAACATTTACTTTTCACCAGCGACGAGAAAGTAGACTAAACTGTGTTTTTTCATGGAAATATACAAATGAATGAAAATAACTTGCGTACAATGTTTCTTCTTGCGCTTGTTCTGTAAATTTGATTCATCAAAAAAGCATTAATTTTAGTATACTGGTCGGTGTTTTATCACGAACTATAACAATATTTAGATTATTTCTCTCCATACTGCACATATTCACTAGGCTTCCGAAAAAAAATTCAGCATGTTCGAAACATTTTAAACGTCATTTTATATATGAACCTGTAATGTCAAACATATTATTTCTTCATATTTATAGGTATTTTGACACTCATATATTATACGTACCTGTGGGGTGGTATGTATGTATTTATAGACGCATTAAAGTTTAACAGAACTTCAGCACACTACTGGCTATGTGTGTAAAATACAACTTGCAAACCTCGGTATCCTCTAGCACTAAAAATCGTATCATTTGTGCGATTTCAATGCTTAATCTGTTGACTTATCAACATAGCGAGGTCTTATTATGTGACATGTTTTAACACCAACGTTGAGAGGACTGCACAAATAAAGTGTGTATTTGCTCATTTGTAAATCAATTAGTGTTAATCTTAGAATAATAAAAATAAATACATAGTTTTTGATATTTGGGATATTTTTAACAATTCCATCCAGCAACGACTTCAACACGTTTCAATCAGGTCCTCCTAATGTATGTCTTACAACATAGAAAAATTTTGTTTTACACACATTTTTTTTTAACTGTATTCATTTCAATCCAAGATTTTGGCCTTGCCGATATGGCCATAATTTATTATGATACACTCTCATGAATCTCCATAATTCCAATATTTAATAGTTTCACATGTTACACAACATATATTAGGAGGAAGCATTCTGAGGATATCCTCCTAATGTTGGCGGGCCTCCTAATGTTGGTGTGTAAACATTGGGATTTCCTCCTACTGTAGGTAATGTGCACACACACACACACACACACATACACACAGACACACACACACCAAGATGTAAAAAGAAAAACAAATACGATCTCTACAGTGGTAGTAAATATCAAGCTCAGAAGTAGAAT
>JAEAOA010000671.1:1620000-1672500 GCA_016746295.1 Potamilus streckersoni | reverse complement strand
ATCATCACAAATAAGACTGAACACACACACACACACACACATACACACACATAAGCGCGCACACGCTTATATATCTCTCAAATATGTTTAGTCCCAAACGACATATACGGTAATTTTATCATCGTTTCATTTCCTGCAAAGATTTTGATTATATATAAAAGGACTGTATGTGTGGGATTTTTTTTTTTCAATCTTGATAGTCTTGCGAACATATAATTCCTGCATCTCTCTGATTACGCATTTCACAATAACAAGTAGATAGAAAGAGACTCATATTATTAAACAACTAATAAAGTCACTAGCTTTGTGCTAATTGGAAATTTGTAAATTGTACTGTAACAGAGTTCTAGAACTTCGATAATATGACGAATCGGATCTGTTTTGGCCTAACGTAGTCTGAATGCAATTGTTGCTGTACACATAATTGCTCTGGACGCAGTTGGACATAAATTATTAAACCAATACATAAAGGCTATACAAACAAGATATTTTAATGCTTAATCACAATTTGAAGTTTATGAACCTATTTGTTACCCTTTATATAATTTGACGGTTTATATAATTAACGGATATTGAATCACAGTTATATACAATACGGTTAGGGAGTAAGTTTCCCTGTCTGGTGGTAAATATATCTTTCAAAGGTGTCCGTACATGTGCGAGTGCTTAATTAATTGCTATGAAAATTACTTGTGCTACATATTGGTTTCGAATAGCTGTCATGCCTCCTGCTCATCCATCAACATCAACATTTAAGTCGAGATAAAGTAAGGTTCCTGTTTCCGTCCGAATGATTATTTTTTTTTATCTTTCAATGATAAATGTGGTTCACGGTACACTTGATAGATGTATTATTAATAAAGCGTGCAAACTGAATCAGAAGGACTTAACGGTAACATGTTCTTCATCTTATTTTCTGTTTAAAGATTCCTTAAAACAAGGTTAATATTTTGATTAGGGGTCATTTACATTAATGATAACGTGTAACAATCATTGATCACCTCGAGAAAAAAATATATATCAATAATTGTTTTATCATACTGATTTACCATGTACAGTGTTCCACAGTATAGCAGAAGTGACCAATATGACGCGACGGCTCTAAGAAAGAACTATCAAGATATCAAACATCATTTTATTGAGAAACATTACGCCGATTAATGAAAAGTAACATAAATCAGTGAAATATGGCCACTCAAAGGTCCACTAAAGCTGCTGGGTGGGGCTTTATTACGGTGCATTTAAAATGGGAGTATTCTGTATGTGTTATACATGTACTGCTTATCTATATTTGTGATATATTCCCTTGCATCACTATTACGTTAACTATGTTTGTAAAAATGCCAACTGATGAATGACAAAATTTCTTTTTTCTTTATCTCATTTGTCTTTTTAAAGATAGGGCCCAGACGGAGTACTGATCTGCTTCAGACTCATTGGTCCATTTATGATTGGTTACTTTAAAGCGCATGCTATAGATGACAGTACCCACTTCATCTGTTGAAGAGTATGTCTATAAGCGTAATAAGAACGGATTTTTGTTACTTACAACTTCCCGATAGAAGATTTTCGTTTCATAGGTGGGGACACATTTTTTTCAAGATAGGTATAGTAACATCTCATAATCATAATTTGAACAATATAAATTATTATAGCTTTTATGTTCTTTTATGCAAGCGAATGTATTACGCGGCACTTGTGCAGCAGCCACACAGTTAAGACCTATTACGTGTTTCAAGTTTTATTTAATGACCTGTTTTGTACTTTGGGCAAACGAATAAAACTTCTTCTGGTGTATTTTAATCAAGATTTATCATATAGTTACTGCTACAGACATCAAAATGCTACAGTCATAGAGAAACAAAAATCACTGATAGTTGGAAGCAAACCAGGAGCTAGTCATTCTGAAATTAAACATTATATGCAACATTCACTAATAATCTATAACTAAGGACAGAAATGAATATGTCAGACTAAAGTTAAATATAAGAAGAGTGGAGGTATTGAAAACTTCCCTTAAATCCACCAGGTTGGCTAGTTTTTCACATGAACAATTCTAAAATTTATTTATTTAATTTTTATTATTATATTTTTTATTTTGTTTCAAATCAATAGTCGCACGGAAGGTGTTACTGTAAGATTAGTTCCTGTTCTTTTAGGATCTGTATATCTGGAAAAAAAGAAGAAATGATGAAACGTATTGCAAAATTATCCGTTCTTCAACTACCACACATATTAGAATCTAAACAATTTCTCAGTGACGCAAATACTTTAACAAACAAGTTTTGTTTGTTTTTGTTCATATTATAATAAATAATATATTTAGCACAGCCCAAAGCAATATCTATTCCATTCGTAACTTGTGTATACAGTTTTTACACACACAAACACACACACACACATATTTTGACTGTGCTCGTTAAGTTATGAGGACCCTTACTTGGGCCCTAAAGGAAGAAGACCAGGTAGGCCTACACAGTAAGTCAGGCATATATACTCAGGAAATTTAAAAGTAGTTAAAATAGCCACAGACTTTTGAAAAAATTCGTCTATTTTTTATTTTATTTTATTTTTGCCAAGAGGATGGGATCCTTGGCCCTGTGCTTGAACCGAAACTTCGCATAATTTTCGGATGCGACAGACTAACATATTTGAATTGGACAGGTCATGTGACTTACTTTAATGAAGACAAGCAATATAATAAATAATTAAGCAGCAATTCAAATAGTATACCTATATTAAAACAACACCTTACTAATTAAACAGACGTTGCATTTGATTACATAAAACTGTCGCAAACGGCATGCTACATTGACCGCTTAATGCATAGAAAAAACATTATATTAATACGGAATATTATTTGAATATTATTTGAATATGAAAGTCATGTTCAGTGACAGTACTAAGCAGTTGACGGGAGTGTACATAACGATTAGATAGGATATTAAGCGGATAAAAATAAAATGTCAGACGAGCCCAGGTGACCTCTATCTAAATGTGACCGTTCAGAGATGTTTCAATGTATTTATGTTGCCTCAAAAAGAGCAAGAGGTTAATATTTCATACGTGTGTTGTTCTAATTTCTGCCTGGAAACTGGATGGCATCGCGTGCTGAAATCAATATATATTTATATCATGACCAGCAGTCTTAGAAAATTAATACATAATGGTTCTAAGTTCTTTCAAAGCAAAATATATTGAAGGTCAATATTACTGCCTTAAATAACACTTTACAAATGTACCAAAATAATAAAGTGAAATGTTTTAGCGCCAGAAAGGTCAAAGAAACTCGTTGACATTTGTTGCTGAAACATTGCACCTTTTCACCTCAATTATGCGTGCTTTATCGTCTTAGAGGTTATTTGATGTGGTTGGCGACAGAGGATTTTACTCAGGTTCCTTTCTCTGCTTCGTTTTCCATCGCCCAACCACCATCTACTGACACAAAACGCAAAACATCAAGTAAATTATTCACCGAAACTTTCATCCTCACAAGACAAATGTTTATTTTGCATTGTAACATCCCGACAACTGATCATGCAGTTTGTCCGTGCCAGACACGGAGATATGTCCTATATCAGTACCTTGCCGGTATATTGTAACCCGTAAATCTGCTAAAAATGTCAGAGCGGTCTCTTTAGTGCTGAAAGTATTGACCTATTAGTTTGTACACTAACGTATTTTAAATGTCTTAATCGCGCTTGCTACAAAAAAAAAAAAAAAAAACAGCAACCAATGAAAATGAAGAGTGCACAGTATAATGAATAAACAATTTAAAACAAGATGAAAACAATATTTTAATATAATGTTCAAAGAATATGACGAGTTTATAAATCAAGGACGGGTCGAGAACAAGATAAACAATTCTAGTTACTGGTCACAGTATATTGCACAAATATGTGTATGTATATAGGTACGTGCCTATGTATGTATTGTTACGATTCTACGGTTTAAAAATTAATAACAGAGAGAAGCAATACCAACACGTCTAGTAAAATTCAACAAATAATATATTTTGCTGTGACACAACATGAAAATTTAAGAGATACTGAGAGCATTGTGAACTAATCCTGACCAAGTCAAGAAGGTTATAAGAATTAATGCCAATTAATCCTAGATAAGCAGATAACGTTCTAAGAATCTTGCAGATGCTGATCTAGTATATTATATTCGGCTTCAGAGCAGGCTGGTCGACAACAGTATTCAATGTGTTTAGTCACTCAGACTGATGATGTACCCGACTGATATGATTCAGGGTGTCTTTTGAAAGGTCCTCAAAATTCCCAAAGTAGTGCTTTAGTCCAAACACCACTGAATCGGTTTAATAAACGAATTCTCCAAATATTATGTCTAAACACAACTAAAAATGATTTTTCAGACTGATATTAAAATATTAACAAACTTGAATGAACCATTGTTTTCCTAACCATTTATATACCAATTGTCTCCTGACCTTAGTGTAAAACAAAATGTTATGCATGTTGGTTATAACGTAAAACTTACTCATAATAAAATCAGTCTTTCTACTCAAAGATCTGTGAACATCTTTTTTTTACCACTTTAAGCTATGACAAACAAAAGTAAATATTAAATGACAGTAGTCCGGCAGAACAAAAACTATACCCCCAATAATGGACAATGTTCAACCGTACAATATAAATTATATATGCATAGCATCTACCTTTATCTAATAAATCTTTCTTTAACAGATTAGTCAAATATGCAGAAAATACTATACTAATTAGGACTACATATGATTTTAGAATGATAAAAGACATTAATAATCAAAAACATAGTCTTTATATACACGTGCATGTTCAAATGAATTCAAATTTATTTTTCTCCTGGTGTGTCTAATAAAAATGATGTATTCCTGCTACATCAGACCCGACCAAAACTATCTCTGACTTTGGTTGTTCCCCTTATTAATGAAAGAAAGGGCTCTTGTGATCACTATTTACAATAATAATGGAAGAAGCTGAATTAATCCTAATTTCATTGTATTGCAAGTCAAATGTTAAAGACAAACACACATTTTCGACTGAAGAATAATGTCTCTCCTGGTTGTTTTTCCTTTTAGAAAATTATCACACTCGAAGATCAATTCGATTTGTTTGTCTGCGTGAATCAATAATCCACCAAGGCGTAAATCGCTTGCGTCGAAAAACATTTTAAACAATTGTTTGAAGTTCAAAGCTGAAAGAACTAACGCACCTTTAAATATGGCCTTCAATTTGTCAAATAATTTCTGTCACGTGACAGAACAAGAAATTTTGATCCCCTACTTAATAAATTTGTCAATCGATCTGGACAAACTTGTTTCGGATCGACAACGCTTTTATCGATACCAGGGATTTTTACTAGACCGCTCAGATATATATCTTGTGGGTTAGTGGTTCTTTCCGGTGATTTCACGGTTTCTTCCTCCACCATTAATACTGGCTGCCATGTATAGCCTATCGTGTGCTGAAAAATGGCGTTAAACCGCACAACAACAACAACTACAGCTACAACAACAACATGATTGCATCTATCTTGTGTATAAATATTTGTCACGAGTGTAAATTGCAGCGATTATCTATAAAGAAGATATCAAATAGTTAATTCTGTAAACATGAATGCATTCTATTTTAAGGTATGAAGAATATCCTTCGATTAAATAGGACATATAGATAGATGATGTTTCGTTTCTAATAAGAGAACTCGCTGACAACGTTTGGGTAATTTCTCAGTGACTCGTGGGGTCAGTTGGGTTATTAGAAGAATTAAGTTATTACATAGTGGTTAATCAGGTCACGTGAATAATGTACCAATAATGCACCGAGAGAAAGGTATGTTGTTATAGACTCATAGTGGCTTATATAAGAAGGGGACTGAATAATCAACTAGCTCCTTTTTTGAATTCATTCCCTTTCGGAGTCTTATTTCTTACATTTACCTCAGTTTTCAGACGTATTTAGCCTTTCTTCAGATATAATTTAGGAGGAAATATTTGTTTGGATTTCACATTCAAACTACAAAGGTATCATTAGACTAAAATACAATTCTGGAAATATTGTGAATTATTAAGATGAGTCCTGGACGATGCCAATTTTATCCCTCGGTATGATTGGCAGTCCTGAACAGTAAAGTATTTGAATCGCATTGGGAACATTCGATTATTTTAGTTTAGAAATAGGAATACCACTTTTGAAGCATTTATTTTGGATTGAATTTCATAATACTGTAAGTTCCTCTTACATTGTTATTTTAATACCTTGAAAATTTTATGTTTGACAAAACTTCTTGCTTTTGCTTCTTTTTATACTTAGTTCATGAATATGGAGTTTAAAAACCATGATTCACAATATGTCACAAACATATAACACAAGCACTGCATAGATCACTGTTACCTAAAATAATTGTCTGATTTGCATAACTGAGTCGATGAAGGAATTTCCAAATGGATTCCAAGTTATCTTTCTGCATATCAATGTAGATGATTATAATATTTGACCCTTGATACGTCTGTGCAGATTTAATAAGGCCAATAAAATCTGCCAGAAAAAGATTTTACTTTGGTCGTGATTTTAATATTCCTTGAAAGTATTGCCTCTGAAAGTCTTGTTGACACAAAAACACACATTATTGTAAAAACAAATATTGTTTTCCTAATATCGTTTTTGATACGGGACCCACACAGTCTACCATTATTTTGCTAAATGGTCAGTCAATTCACGATTAGGATGCAGATGCCCTTGGTTATCTTCTCTTGAGAGTTTCCAACCATTTGACAAGTGTGACAAAATCTACAAAAGCTGGATTCATCACTTTTAATTTGCTGCCATTAAAAATGATTGAAGATTGATATTTGGGTTCTTTGCTCCTAATCAAGTCTGCTAAATAGCAGCAATGCTTGTCGATATTCGGAACAATTATACATATATTGTCATATTAAACCGTGCAGCGGTTTTCCTTTTTTTTAAAAAAACTCTATCTTGATTTATTTATTTGTACAGTGAGAACTTTATCCAAACTGTGAATAAAGGAGAATTCTGGGCTCAAACCCAGGCATCTCTACACGTGTGTCAGTAACGATAACATGAAAAGGTTGGGACAATTTATTGCAATAAAAGCAAAAAACACAACCGCTACTCTACTACTACAACTACTACTGCTGCTACTACTACTACTACTACTACTACTACTACTACTACTAATAATAATAATAATAATAATAATATAATGCTATTAATAACAGTAATGGTGATACTAATAATGATATTAGTTATGACAATAATCAATGGGCTGTGAGTTCCAATCATCAGAACTGCCTATGATTGTTGGTGCACTTATTACAAATAGTACTTTAAATACTCGCGTCATTTCTATCATATTTTTTATTTTTATTTTGTCAGTAATTTTGTTGTTGTTGTACGAACGATAACTCAAAAGATGTTTAACATTATCATCATCATCCTCATCAATAATATTGTTGTTATTATTATTATTATTATTATTATTATTATTATTATTATTATTATTATTATTATTATTATTATTATCGATGTTGCTGCTGCTGCTGTTGTTGCTGTTACCATAATAATCAATCGATAGGTTCTCTGTCACATTTCAAAGTACGGGACAAGGATTAAGAAATGTAAATAGCTCAGTTTGAATAATGCACAATTGCAACTTTCTTGAAATAAAATTCTATCTTTACCCTCCAATACGTACTTTGCAACATTTATACAATTATTTTAGTACTAAACATAGGCAAGTAGAAATTGATCTCCATTTATTTATTTATCTATTTATTTATTTATTTATTTATTTATTTATTATTATTATTATTATTATTATTATTATTATTATTATTATTATTATTATTATTATTATTATTATTATTATTATTATTATTATTATTATTATTATTATTATTATTATTATTATTATTTATATACGACATTAAAATACGGTGTCTCCCTGGTCGTAGCAAACAACTTCATATGCCTGGGATAAACCGTCAGCAACACTCTTTCGCCTGATGTGGTGCTGGATAAAAGGCTTGGAAAGACAAACACCAAAACACCATCATGGTCCGACTAGCCAAGAGCCTGTGGGAAAACAGCGCCCTGACAGTGCACACCAAGACTCAAGCCTAACGTGCCTGCATTCTCATTGCCCTCCTATATGGAAGTAAGACTGGGAGCACCTACATGAAGCAAGAGAATCGACTTAACTCCTTCCTTATACCGTGCCTGAAACGCATCATTAAAATCAGTTGGCAAGACCATATCCCACACAGCGAGATCCTTTATCGTGCAAGGATCCCCAGCATGTACTACCTGCTGAGAAAACGCCGTCTTGGATATCTGGCACACGTCAGATGCATGGAGGATGAGAAGATGCCAAACGATATCCTATATGGACAGCTGGCCACTGGCACCAGAAGAGTCAGCCGCCACTAGATCCAGTTCAAGGATGTTTGCAAGAAGGACATGAAGGCATGCGGCATTTCATCTGACAGCTTAGAAGTGCAGGCCGAGGACCGAGGCACCCGGAGACTGACGGTTAGCAAAGGTATAGCAGTCGCAAATGTGAGGAGACCGCAGAGAAACGCAAGAGAAAGAATAGTGCAGCAGCAACCGAAGCAAATCAGACTTGCCAGTAAGTCTGCACCAACTGCAAGATGAACCGTCACTCGCGCTTTGGCCTGCACAGCCGCAAAACACTTTGCAAAGACACCAGCGACACACCAAGGACGCGATTCTTATGTTCTCGAGACTGAGCTGTCGATGATTGAAAGATTAATGGTAAACTGTCACTTCAAACAAACAGGATCTTGCAACTAAGCTTATTTGAAAGAAAAACCAATAACCAGCTTCTTATTGAGTTAGCAACAGTTATAAATACCATATCTCCTTAAAGGTGGGAGTTCACGAGTTTGAACTCTGGTCGAGTTATACCAAATATTTATAACAAATATACTTGCAGCTTCCTAGTTTTGTTCTCAGCATTAAGAAGTTAGTTTCGGTATTACTCAGCCTAGTGTCAATATAATGTGTTTGGGTCGGACATGATGTTACATGTCTGCGGCATGATTACCCAGTGCTAGACATCACTATAAGCTGCCACACTACATGCATCGTAACGATACGACAATACTTGTTAAAGTTACGTTAAAATTATAAATCGCAAATACACAGACATAATTATAAAATGATCAGCAACCGTAGCGGACATTGTTATTTTAATTCTTCGTACATCGTGAATATTTTCAATTCATTTAAAAGCAAACGGGGTAAGTTAATCATTCCACAGGGATAACTTTCTGCTTTGTGAGGCTGTGAGAGATAGCGAGGATCACTATTCATGGATGTGTAGGTGTGTAAAAAGTTTATCTTATTTTCAAAAGGGACAATAACATATCAATTCACAAATCTCCAATGTTCATTCGTGAGGGATTGTGCTATTCCAATCGTGTCTAACTGAAAATGTTGTTCAACTGATCTCCTGAATGCTAAAGAAAAGACACTACTTTCAACGACCCAATTTTAGCCAATCTCTAGCGTCATCTTTGCACATATTTAGATAGATAGATAGATAGATAGATAGATAGATAGATAGATAGATAGATAGATAGATAGATAGATAGATAGATAGATAGATAGATAGATAGATAGATAGATAGATAGATAGATAGATAGATAGATGAGAGAGGAGAGTATGTAAGTTGTACCATTCATATACCACAATAATTAAGACTTATACAGCTTGTGGTAAGCTAATGATACAGCATTGTGCTTGAAATGTAGACTGATTACATGAGCAGGTATTATCAACATTGGTGAACTTTGCAAATCACTATCGTGTGTGTCCGCAGTAAAATGTAGTGAAGCTATTCAAGATCATCCTTGACAAGTTATAATTCACTGCGTGTTCATATCTAGGCTTCCGTTTTTATTCGCATTGATCATGCATTGAAAAGTTAAACATGAAACATGAGTTATGAGTTAAACATGAAACATGCTTAAAAGGAAGATGATTTAAAGCTGAAGCCGATTTAAAGGAAGAAAGGATAGGAACACTGCCAGGATTAATTTTAGAACAATAAAGACCCCAGCATTCAGGCACCAGCGAAAGCTCAACTCAGCTACATTGACGAATCAACAAAAGCTATTTCAAACATTTAATGCTCAAAATAAGATTGATACTGACTGTGAGATTGTTTTCTTACCGTGTATATATATATATATATATATATATATATATATATATATATATATATATATATATATATATAGTTTAATACAAACAATACTATCATATAGGTTAGAGAAACTCGGTAGAGTACGAATTTAATTTCTCTAACCTGTTTGATAGTATAGTTTGTATCAAACTATTATTTCTGCCCACTGTTATCAAGATTCTACTATATAATCCAGGGATAGCACAGTCTGTTCTGTCTGGTATATATATATATATATATATATATATATATATATATATATATATATATATATATATATATATATATATATATATATATATATATATATCGCATACATTGCAAGTAACGTGGCTTTGTGTATCAAGCAGTTTGGCAGTTTGATGTACCAGCACTATCGATATATCAAATTGTGATCTGCCCATTTTGCAATAATACGCCTATATAGAAATTTTTGCAACTGGGAGATATTGATGCTAGATCAAAAATAAATTTCCACTCACTCATGATTAGTGACGTGTGAACAAAATGATGAAAATGTTAATAATCCTTGTTTTATAAACGAATTTAATACGGCACACAATTTCACCACAATATTTCAGCTTTCGTTACCCACTTTCCCATCTCCTGTATAAGGGAAAAATTACGCATACATCTCGAATGAGAGGGAAAAATTGTGCTGGATGAAAACTTTGAAACTGATGTTACACTAAGTAACCTTTAAGCTATCATTATTCGCAATGGTAGGTGTACCCTTTTCCTGGAATTGATCAACAGTCTTTATATAATCAATTATGCAAAGATGTAATAACCTGTTGACAATATACGGTATATATCTTGCTGACAAGGCATGTAATGTATTTAATGCTTTATTGTTCTTCTCTTTGTTTATAAACTTATTATAATGTTTTAAAATAGATTTGTATTAACTAAATAAAAAGTGTAACAAGGCGGCCTATCTCTCTCTCTCACTCTCTCTCTCTCTCTCTCTCTCTCTCACACACACACACACACACACACACACACACATCGCAGTATGATAATGAAAAAAATACATGAATAGACTAGCGTATTGTCTTATATTTTGTCTTTTGTCATATGACGATATATCTTGACCTATGAATGATCGTAAAAGTTTTGTAAAAAAAAATACCAAAGGATTAGAGAGAACGACATATATTTATGTCTTATATTGATATAATTGTTGCTGTTAAAGTGTTTAACCCCATTTTTCAGCACATGATAGGCTATATATGACGGCCACTATAAATGGTGGAGGAAGAACCAGTAAAAACCCTGAAAGAACCACCAACCCACTAGAAGCTACTCGCTAGCTTTCTCATATATCCACGTTGGCCTAGCATGTGACTCAAACCCATTCAGCAAAGGTGAGATGGCAGCGATCTGTAAATGTGAGAGCATTAAGGCGCTGAGCCACTCGGGACCCCATATTAATTTAATTAATGTGGAAACAATGTAATCAAAAAAAGAAAACAATCAACTTAATTAAAGTTTTTTGTAGCAGACACTCGGATGATATGTGAGGAGTTAATTCACTTGGTCAATAGAGTTGTCGTAGTCAATCTTAAAAGGCAAACATCCTTCCCTTTCAATGGTAGACTATTGAACTATTGATAAGGTTTACATAATATATATATATATATATATATATATATATATATATATATATATATATATATATATATATATATATATATATAAACATGGATATTGCCGTCTTGAATGCGGGAGTTCGTAGGGTCCATCGCTGAGTCATACGAAACACTTAAGAAAAATGATACTAACCGAAGCCTCGTTTGACACTCAGCATTAAGAGGTTAGTGTTAAGACTGGTCTGCCTGGTGTCAGGATAATTTGACCGGGTGGGAAATGAATCTATATGTTTGCGGCATGATGCCACATTGCTAGATATCACTATAACCTGTCACACTGCAGACATTGTAGCAACAGGACTAAAACGTTGTTAAAGCTACTTTAAAATGTAAACCACACAAACCTAATGGACATTGAGCATACATGTAAAGAGAGTTAAATGTTACTTTTAGAAATAAGGTAGGCTTACCGTTTTAAGTACTGTTTATACGTATGCCTCTGTTGAAATTATAAACCAAACTAGCAAGTAGTTGAATCCGTATGCATGCATTTAAAAACTAATATTAGCAATAAAGCTACTTACATAAATAATTTCGCAGAACAAATTTGAACAGGGTATTCAAAATTGATGTCATAAAGTTACCATTTACAAACTGCCTTCGTTGACAATGACATCTAGTCACCTGTGTAAGAAACATACAAAATAACGCATTTTCACTAGGAAAACCACTTCAAGGTAAGTGTTCTAAATTGAATTTATGAAACTATCAGAGTGATATCTGACACTCTACGTGTTCCCTTACCCTCACCTTTTTTAGTTTGTTCTCACCCTGCCAGTTTTAAAAGAGATAATCGTTAGGACATAAAATTGCACAAATTGTACTGAAATCTTTCACCAATTTACCATCTTTAATGGGATTACCGCCAGGGCGTCCATAACACTGTCAGCTTATTACTACAAAAACCTCTTATCTAGAAGACTAAGTTCGTCAAATTAATACCTTTTGAAGGATCCAAAAGTTTAGATTAAAAAAACCATAGGCAAGACATTCATTGTTACAATTAGCAAAAGACACACAAATATCATTAAGCCAAATAAACCCGTATCAGAGGTAATTGTCGGAGAGCGTGGTGGATCGTGCACAATATAATGATAACATTTAAAATGAGAAGTACGTCTTTGACGATGGAGCTCTCCATTACGGATCACTGCTTTCTCACATCTGTCTGCATGGGTTCGAGTCTAATATTCGGCGAATGTGGATATATGAGAAAGCTTGCCGGTAGCTTTTGGATCGGTCGTTCTGTCCGCAGATTTACAGGATTCTTCCTCCAACATTAATACTGGCTGCCATGTATAGCCTACCATGTGCTGAAAAATGGCGATAAGACACACAACAACAATCACAAATGTTTATATTGCTTCCTTCTACTTCTGAATGTTAACTGATGAAAAGTCAAAAAAATCATTTATACAGTATTAAAATAAGTTTTATTTTAAGGGTTGCACAGTCTAATATGCGAGATTTATTGCTTTATAATGTAGAAATAAGAAATAACGTAGCAATTTAAGTTATTTGTTCAGCCTATTTTTGATTAATATCAATACCCGATCACACTGTGCGTCCACACGCACACACACAAACACACACACACACATATATATATATATATATATATATATATATATATATATATATATATATATATATATATATATATATATATATATATATATATATATATATATATACATGTGTGTATGTGTGTGTAAGTGTGTGTGTGTGTGTGTGTGTGTGCGGTTGTGTGGTTTATACTTCATATTGCTAGTAGGGTAATGTTTAACAACATTATAACAGGCTGCAATACAAATATATCTTCCAATGTGCGAAAGTCTATGAATAATTTATGCTACACACCACCAATTCCAGCAATAATGATAATTCACTCAAATTGTTATACTTCAACATGTCGTTCGGTTTTAAATCAAATCCTAAGTATTTGCTTGTGATGGGATTATCGTATAATATACAGATTACGAAATATATAAACGACATAGATATAAACGAAATATATGTAATAGCATCAAGATTACTGACTTCATTATAGTAGATTATTTAAAAATAAATTTTGTTTGCTAAGAAAAGACTTCCTCACATTAACATTTCATATAAAGTTGCTTATCGTCCATCCCACTTCTGTCAAGATTTGCCTTTGAAAGAATTATGTAATTATGTTGTCTTTCAAAATTGACACAAAATAAATAACTTTCAACATAAAAATTAAGTAATAATTTCTAAGCATATTACATATTTCAATATATTTAATTAGTTTACTAACAACTATAATTATAAATTAAAAATTTATGTTATTGTCTTCAAGCATTCTCATGCATGTGGTATACGGGGAAGAATCCACTCATCTTCTCATTTTGTTAAAACATATCTTGCTTCTCTTAGCGTTTTATCATAAAATACATTGGATGTTTTCCTTCCCTATAGTCGTATTTTTCCCTTTAATTTTAGTACCTTGAACATGCTATATCTCTGAGAACGATAAAATCTGCGGGATAAAAGCAAGTTGCCAGCTTAATTTTACAATTATATATTAAATACACTGTCCTCAATATTGTTCTTTCCAAAGGATGTTTCAACAAGGGCTTTTATTTGTAGGTAAGATACATAATCATAAATCGCACGTATAAATGCTGAGAACACAGGATGTATGTTGCCTTGACTAATGTAACCACCTTGACGTTTTGTAAGTGCTTGTGAAATGCTAGTCAAGTACTGGAATATATGCCAGTACACTACCGTCTCTTATCATAGCATGAGTCACAAAGATATGAAAGAACAAATTGTGGAACACATTGTTAAAAATAGCTTCTGTAATACATGTTCAACGTGATGTGGATATTCCATTAGCATTTTTGTCTACAGGAGTAAAGAGTAGATACATATGTCCAAAAATATTATCTCCGATATCAATTTCCTTTTCAGCATGACAACTTTTGAAAGGGTATTTTATCCATAACTGTCAAAGCTAAGACATAATTAGAAGATTTGCTCGTTAATATTCCATGTCATCAGATGAAAGCTTTAAGACTGTTGTGCATAGGCAGAGAGAAAAATATATTCTTTACTTTTGCAGATTGTGAAAACCTCCAGCCAATACAACAGGAAAAGGGTAAAAATAAACTTCCATATCAAGCGTGAGCAAAACAAAATCATAAATGCAACTTCATTCGTAATAACAGTCAAACCACACAGACCTTCTAGGCATCATCATATTTCAGTTAATTTACATAACAGCATGATAAGTAAATTTTACAGTTTTGCGTGGTTTCAAAACAATGCGCTGTAAAACGAGAATATTTTCAAAATAAAAATCACTAGATTCACATAGTGTTTTGCACTATAATAGTTATCTTCGATACATACGAAGAAAAGAGCTACTCCTATATCAAAAACAAAATCAAAAAAGGAAGATAATATGGCGTCATTCAATTGGATTGCCTTGGTAACTTACTGGTATTTTTGCATTGTTAATTTCCTGACGTTAAATAATACTTCATTATTTAATTGGCTTTCATACGAGAAATATTTACTACAATAGAGCTCGGGTACACAGACTGTAGATGCCTTCTCTACTTTAGTAATAATAAAGGATGAATATAACATGACAATGAGCCATTGAGCAAGAAGAATAACAAAGGTGCACAACATGAAACAATTTTCTTGGTTTTTATCACATCTCCTTTTTTCTCTCCTGTTGATGAACACTTGGGAGTCGACAAATTTGTGCCAGCAGATCATATTGCGAAACATTCATATATCATAAGTTTGGTAAATGTGAGAGAGTGTCTTTTAAGTCACGAGGAAGATCATAAAATTAAATCAACTGAAATTATCTGCGTCAAGCTGCCTAAGATAAAATATGTCTCCAAACAAACAAATTTAGTGTCAATACTTATCTTATAAAACATATTTGAAATTGAAAAAAAAATACAGAAAAAAAAACTTTTGGCGAAGACCTCGTGGGAATAAAACATTTACTATGACTAGAATGGATTTCTATGAGAGAAGGAAACCTTGTGCTGCTAAGTACAAGAGGCATGGTGAAAGATTAATGTTAATGCGTGTGTATGCTGTGCTGATGGGTGAAACCTTCTACATTTACAAACTCTACTCCTCTGTCCAACAAGAAACTTTTCTCCCATCAACAAAGTAATGACTACATCGATTGCTTTTGTACAACAGTCCTGTGTAGACATTTCCTCCAAACGGCTTAATTAAAATATGTACGTAGTAGCATAATATATGCAGAAATAAAATCATCATATTATACAAAACACAGTACCCAATTAAAAGAAACAAATAAATTTTTTTTTCACCTTTTACTGCTTATTTTATTTTATCGTCTGTGTGTTTGTTGATTTATTTATTCGTGCTTTTATTATTTTTCTTAATTTTTTTATTTATTTACCTTTACAATAAAACCATTAATCAAGAAAGCGTAGTTGCTATTTATTTATTTATTTATTTATTTATTTATTTATTTATTTATTTACTTATTTATTTATTATTTATTTATTTATTTATTTATTTATTTATTTATTTATTTATTTATTTACTTATTTATTTATTTATTTATTTATTTATTTATTTATTTATTTAAAATACAGATCTGTTTAGGTTTCGTTACCAATAAAATTGGTTTTAATTGTGTGATGCGGAACCGTCCCTATAAAAAAGAATCTAATTTTGTAAGCCATGTGTGTGTGTGTGTGTGTGTGTGTGTGTGTGTGATTTGGATTTTTAAAAAAGCTATAACAATATCTCGTACTGAGGCACCAAGCCGTAGACATGTAGCATCATGTCCGACCAAATCATATTATCCTAACACCAGGCTGAACAGTACCATTATTAACTTCTTAATGCTGAGCGCCAAGGGAGACAGCTGCTAGTACGATTTGTGTAAGTCTTTGTTTTCACTCGGCTGGGGTTCGAACCCACGAATTCCCTCGTCAGAGGTGGACGATCTAACTACTTTGGCCAATGGAGTAAAAGCCTTATCTCCGTCATAACAAAACTAAATTCATTATTAAGAAATGTTTGAGATTGGTATATTTATGTATTTTAGAGAATACTTCATTGATACAGGCAAGACTATTACTACTACTAAGGTACGCAAGGCTTTGTCTTTGACAAAAGTAGCTTTAGATGATGCGTTTCAGCTCATTAAGATTACGCGATTAATACCTGGAAAAGCAATGTGATTTTAGGTGGAAAAAACCTATTCCCGAATATTATTTGAAACTAAAAGTGGTTCCAGTTCGATGATACATTTTCTGTAAAATCTAATAAAGCAGACAGCTGAACGTTTGATTTAGTTCTAGTAAACTTCAAAATGGAATTGATGTAATTTTCTTGAAATAATCAAAATTTTTGATGATTGAAACTACTGCTAGTACTGCTTCTATTACGACAAATAATAATAATAATAATAATAATAATAATAATAATAATAATAATAATAATAATAATAACAATAATAATAAAAATAATGATAATAATAATGATGATAATAATAATAATAATAATAATAATAATAATAATAATAATAATAATAATAATAATAATGATAATAATAATAATAATAATAATAATAATAATAATAAAAATAATGATAATAATAATAATAATAATAATAATAATAATAATAATAATAATAATAATAATAATAATAAAAATAAAAATAATGATAACAATAATAATAATAATAATAATAATAATAATAAAAATAAAAATAATGATAACAATAATAATAATAATAATAATAATAATAATAATAATAATAATAATAATAATAATAATAATAATAATAATAATAATAATAATAATAAAAATAATAATAATAATAATAATAATAATAATAATAATAATAATAATAATTATAATAATGATAATAAAACTATATAACTCTGTTGATAATATTTATAACGTATTTTTAAGTTAAAGATTTAGAGTTTTTCTTGATATTTATATAACATAATAAGGGTAACAGTTGCGTAATTAGAGCAGCATTATCCTATAAGTATTTGGAAACTTTACTCCACATACTTCGGTATATACCTTATCATGTGATGATGTGCTGTTTGACACAAATACTGAACCAATCATTTCCATTCAAACAATTCTTCAGATCCTCCATCGTTTTTCAATTAGAACTCATATATCTGCGAATTCCCCCCAGAAATAATTCAATAGAGATCTATTTGCCTCATATACTTTCACGACAATGCATAACGAATGCGCTGAACAAAACCGATTCCGTAATAAAATGGTAATGTTGTACGAGGTGATGAAATAAATCTCCAATTAATCACAGGCCAAGCACAGGATAGTGATAAGATATATGCCTGTGACACATTCCCCATCAGGAAAACCAACATCATTTATCAAGTGATGTATGTTTAATATATGGCAAGATGTGAAACACTTTCAATTTATACACTACAATTTAAAGAGATAGTATGAGATATATTTTCATAGATATTTTGGATTTAGCACCTATACGCACGCGTCATTGTACTTTGTCTTAGTATTGTAAAATATGTTTCACTGCCTTAACAATACTTAAATCATTATAAACTATCCCAAATATGTGATGTGGTGTGATGTGATTATGACTTTTAACGTAGCTTTAAGAATTTTTTAGTCATATCGCTACGATGTCTGCATTGTGGCAGTTTATATTGATATGTAGCAATGGGGCATCATGCCGCAGACATGTAGCATGATGTTCCACCCGGTCAAATTATCCTGACACCAGGCAGACCAGTCCTAACACTAACCTCTTAAGGCTGAGCGTCAAACGAGGCGACTGTTAATACCATTTTTATAAGTCTTTTGTATGTCTCGACCGGGGATCGAACCCACGACCTCTCGCATGTAAATTTTAGAATAAGGCTTCTGTTAAATAAATTCGACGGATCAAATATACTACTATAATCTCGAATTCTAATTTTGTTTACATAATTTTGCCCATCTAAGAGACAACAGAACTTTGTAGCATTGTTTTCCAAACCATATTGTTTTAGCTCTTATAAATCCTGTTTCGTAGTATTTTCTGTCATTGTCTAAGTAATTTATAAAAATTTTAATCTTCTGTTATAGCAAATCACCAGAAAATGTTAGATACTGTTGTCACTGATTAATTTAATGTGAAATATCGTATGCTTGTACTCCTTATATCCTTCGGAATCTTATTCAACAGTAAAATTTCCATTCATAGGAGGTTGAAATTATGAATCTGATATATTCATCCAAAATGCCCTGATTCCTATGTAATATCGTGAGAACAGTCTTCTTAATGTTATTGTTCATTTTTATGTACATAAACCATTTTAAACAACACATTATTAATAACCTTCCAGTGCCCAATGCCTTTGATAACGTTTTTGAATTTAAATGTATAGATTCTACTGAATGATTGCAACTAAATCCGGGTGCAACACCAAACCTTCTCTACTTCAGGCAGAACTCTTACTCATATCACTCACAATACCCCATATATATATATATATATATATATATATATATATATATATATATATATATATATATATATATATATATATATATATATATATATATATATATATATATATATATATATATATATATATATATTTGTGTGTGCATGTGTTGCTTGTTGCTGTTGGGATTAAATACATTTTCAGCACATAATAGGCTATACATGGCGGCCATTATTAATGGTGGAGGACGAAACAAGCAAATCTGCGGAAAGAACCACCGACCCACAAAAAGCTACTGGGAAGCTTTCTCACGTATCCACATTCGCCGAATCTTTTATATATATATATATGGTATGTACGCTGTTATCAATGATATACCACGAGGTGTATAAAAAATTATAAAACAGGCGATGAAGCTTTCTGAGTTTTCTTGTTATGAAAAATGTATACAACAATTGGTATATCTTTGATACAGCGTACATACTAAACTTGTATTTTAATTATATCGTATACAAATGCATATATTTGCCTTTTAAACTGAGATTGACGTCAGGCAACTGAATTGACTTGGTGAATGAACTCACATCCTTGCCGAGTGTGTCCGCTACAGAATGTTATTCTGTCTTTTTGTGCCTAGTCACAAGTAACGTTTTATGTTGATAAGTTCGTTGATAAGTTTATTGTTTTTGTTTGTTTTTTTTTTAAATGCTATGTGTTCTCACATAAATTCAAGCAAAATATGTTATGCTTATATCATTTATACATCAAAAATGGTTTTAATGAAGAAAGAAGAGCTCTAGGCCTACAGACTGATTGATTATTGGATACTGAACGCTCATTAATGCATTGACGTTGATGCGCAAGTAAATTAGTGTTAAATAGAGTCTATGCGAAAATACGAACCAACAATAGGTAATTAAATTTTTTTGATATATTTAATATTGGTCTACGCCATTATTCTGACTTATGTTTTTTTTTCATATCTAAGTAATAATAAATCGATTTTCAGAACCTTTTAATAAGTTTATGAAACAACAATATCAGCAAAGTGTTGAATGAATTTCAAATGTGTGCCCCGTAACCTAGATATTTACACTTCTGTGTCGACCGGCAATTGAAACTTGGTATCATTGTTTATACAAACACTTTAGATAGATCCCAAGGTAAGTGTAAACAAACCGTCATGACGAACAATATTGTTTGATTACTTGGTGTAATTTTAGTTTCAAGGTCTTTTTTTATCCAGCCCAATTTATTTCTCTCTTACTATAGATTTATGCATATTTTGTCCCTTGTGCTTTAGAGGGGAGGGGTAAACGGAAAATTAAGGGATTAAATTGGGTACACACACCCACACACCAACACCCATACACCCCTCACAGCACTTTTTGGTACCACCAGCAATCATACCCGGAATTAACTGCGCAAAAGGAAAAATCCTGTTTCAATGTAGCAATGCAGCAAGTGTTTTGTAAACTTTAACTCTTCTGTGATAAACAACTTTATCTGCCATTGAGAAACGTTTGAAATGCCGGAATATATATTTAATTCTTTCCAACAAAATAGATTCCTGTGAAATCTTCAAGGACATCGACACAATTCACTCATGCAAAACGACGTATGTTTATGAAATGCTTATTTATGCTTTTTTAAAAAAAATATTTGCTTATTTCTTATGTATTTATTCTTTATCTCTAAAATAAATTGAAGATTCAAGAAATATGCTTTCTAAGTATTTGTTTCCATGTCTTTAATTGTGTGATACTGTACAGCTCCTATCTTTTATAAGCCGTGTCTCCTTTTTCACAAACATACAGGTAGATAGTAAAATTGGTTTCATAATCTGCATTATTTGGAAAATGTGACATTCATACAGCCGATACTTTGTCGTCTCCACATAGCTGCGTAAGGTTTTGTCTTTAGCAAAATTATCTTCAGCTAGTATACAGTTCAGAAGATCATTAGTACACGATCTATACCTGGAATATCAATGAATTTTTGAGGTGGATAAAATCTATTCCTTAATGTCCGTTGAAACAAATATTGGCTCTAGTTCGTTGACAGATTTCCTGCAAAATCCAATGATTTAGACAGCTGATCTTTTGAGCTTGTTTTAGCACACTTCAAAATGTTAACAATGTCGTTTCTCTGACATTATCAGAAATTCAATTGATTTAAAGTCTTTAAGCTACTGCTACTACTACCAATGATAACAATACCATCAATAATAATAAAAATAAGAATAATAGCAATAATAATAACAATGATAAAAAATAACAAAAATAGAATAACCGATAGGGAAATTAATAAAATTATGCCACTATTTTACCCTTATGCAATAGTTAGATGACTTAATGCAGATAAAACTTATAATTCGAGCAGTAGTATCATATAATTTTAGGGCTAATTTACTTTACATGCCTATGCAATTAACCTCTAATTTGCTGATGTTCTGCTAAACAATAATCAAACAATTAAAAAATTTGAATGCAGTAATGCTACACATTCGCCAACATTTTCCATGGAGTATTGTGAAATCTCGAAAACATGTTCAAAAGACATCTAATTTTCATATACGTCATTCACTTATTTACATACCCGAAAATGCATACAAATGCACGGAACGATGGCCTTATCCGTAAAAAAATCTTAGCAATATTCGTCAAGGTGATTAAATTATATTTTAAATGACTCATAAGCCAAAGACATGCCCGTGATAAAATATGTGTGTTACCCATCCCCACGGAAAAGCAAAATAATTTTATCTGTGTTTGGATTTAATGGCATATATCAGAGCTTGAAATTTTATATCAGTTTATGGACTATATTTTAAAGAGATGTTTGACGCAGCTTGGATTTAGAACCTTTTTACGTATGTGCGTTATGAAACCTTGTCAAAATAAAGTACCATAACGAACAATTATCAACAACCATTAACTATCACAAATATATGCCGAACTTGCAATAAATCCCGCTGACAAATTATACCGGTATAATCTATTGTCGCTGCATAGTTTTGTTTACTTAATTTAGATTATCTAATACATACTGAAACGCTCTTTGAAGGTTTTCTTATCTCTAGGAGCCAAATTGTCATTAGCCTTAAGAATCAGACCTGATGAATATTAAATTCTTGCCCTTGTCTGAATAACTTATTATAATATCCTTTCTTGGGAGAATTGCCCTAGCAATCCTTTGATAATGTTTTCATAGATTCATTTTATGTGGCATAAGGCAAAATATTAACCCTTATATATTTCAATATTTTCTCAAAAGTAAAATTTCCATTGACATTATGATGTAGTTCTATATTGAATATATTTATCTTTGTTGGTCAAATTCACCTATAATATCGGGATTTACACTCTCGTTGATATTCGTCCTTGTTATTTACATAATCTTATCAGAAAGCAAAATAGTATTAAACTTCAAGAGTCATTTGCCTATGTAAATCTTCATGCGGAAGAATGTAACAAGATAACCGAGTTTGGGATTTCCGAATTAATAACAAAACACCATTAAATTACAGTGAAGTTGCACCAAGTAACCACAAATATAGCTCTTAATGACATTATAGTTACACTTCCATTGGGACCTATCTAAAGTGTTTATATAATCAATGATACAAAAAAGCTTCAATTGCAGGTCGACACAGCAAGATAAATGTCTTAGTTATGGGGCATACATCTGCAATGTATTTAAGGCATCGTTCATGTTGTTGTATTTTGTTAAACCTTTTATAAGGTTTTAGAACTCGATTATTATTAATTAAATATGAAAGTATCTGAAGGCTGACCGCCTCTCTGTGTTGACCATCGTATCAAGATAATGGCGAAAATCCATGAAAAGACGTGAATAGAGTATTTTCGCTTGAGTAATACCACAATCTCCCTGGACCTATGAAGAAGGATGAAAAATGTTAAGTCAAACCTGTCTCTGTGTGTGTGTGTGTGTGTGTGAGAGAGAGAGAGAGAGAGAGAGAGAGAGAGAGAGAGAGAGAGAGAGAGAGAGAAATTTTATGGTCGGTAGTAATGTTAATTAAATCAGATTAATGACTTAGATCAAGATTAAACATATTAAAATATTTTAATACTTCTTTCTAGTTCGTTGCTTCGCTATTCAACGCTAATTTCCTTGGTGCATGTACGTCAATGCATTAATAAGCGTTCATTATTGACGAATCAATCTGTTTATAGGCCTAGGGCTCTACTTTCTTCATTAAAACAAAGTTTCATGTAAGCGTGATTATATTAAATTAATCAATGTGAATAAAATGCAAACTCAAAATTGACAATACTTAACTTATTATTATGAAATGGTGATTGTGAGTAGACACAAAATGACTGAATTACATTTTGTTGCGGATACACTCGGCAGGTATGTGAGTTAATTCATTCACTCTATACACGGATGCCCCGTCAATCCAGCTCCGTTCCAATGTATTTGTATGTAATATAAATAAAATATATGTATAGTATGTACGCTTTATCAATGACATTCCAATAGTTGTATAATTGTTTCATTACAAACAAAAAACTCGGAAAGCCTTGTTTCCTTTTAATGGACAAATTATACATCTTGTTGTATATACACAAGTATAAGGTCATTGGTATAATACGAGTCATTTTCCTGGCAGATTTTCATTAATCCTGAATGATGAAATGTGTGCACTTATACTTTCTAAGGCGTTATTTGTGCTTACTAATGCAAGCTGGTGTCTGTTTCAAGTCATCAAGTGTCTTGCGAACCATACGCCTCTGTCGTTAATAAATGTTTTTGGTTCTTTCGAAATATCAGCAGTATGGTTCAATATACATCTAATGTTATGCACAAAACTTGATTCCTGTGATATCTTCAATTGAAGGACGTCAATAACCTTTAAATATAATATCACTTTAAATAACTGTATTATTTTTATAAGAGTATACATTTTGACTAATTAATTAACTCTAAAAAAAAATCAGTGAATCAAGAAATCTTGCGTCCTAGTTTTTTAGTGATTTTTCTCCATATAGTTTTGAAAAAAATGTTTATTTATTCCAATCTAATTTGGTATCTTTACCAAGTAAGTTAGAAGTTGATTTTTTTTAGACGTTATGCTACAACCCCAAACGCAATCAAATTATTTTTACAAGACTGATCTCCATTATTCAATACCTACAAATAACTGTTAAGAACGGTTCATACTTTGAAAGATTTAAAGAAGTGCAAGGCTGATTAAGTCAGAACCATGCTTCCACTAAGGCATGTAAAGCTTCGTCTTTAACACAATTAACTTCAGATGTTATAATATCAGCATATTAAAAGTAAAGAATATATAACTGGAACACTAATGAGTTTTTGAAGCGTGTAAACTCTATTCCTGAATTCCAAAGCAGGTGGTGCTTGATATATATTCTCTAAAAGCCAATAGAAGGGACATCAAAACTTATCACTTAGTTATAGTTGACTTAATAATTGAATTCATATCATTTTTGAGAAGTTATCATAATTTCATTGGAATTACAAATTTGATATTACTACTATTACTTCTACTACTACTACTACTACTACTACTACTACTACTACTACTACTACTACTACTACTACTACTACTACTACTACTACTACTACTACTACTACTACTACTACTACTACTACTGATAATAATCATAATAATAATAATAATAATAATAATAATAATAATAATAATAATAATAATAATAATAATAATAATAATAATTAATGGAAGAAGAGGAAGGAGACGAAAAGAAAAAAATTTTATGATTATATCACTAGGGTGATAATATTTAGAACGACATTTTAAGCTACATTTTTGTAGCTTTACCGGATATTGAGAGTAACAATTATATAATTATAGCAAACTCATCATATAATGTTATAAATATTTCACTCCACATGCCTCGACATTTCATGTTTCATATGGTGATGAGTTGTCTTTCAGAAATAATAAATAATTATTTCCAATAAAATAATTCTACACATCCGCTGTCATTTTTCCATCGAGTACTCAGATTCTAAATCGCATTTGCTAATCTCGAGAAACGCCTAGTCATGAGGCATATAGTTGTCAATTATTTACATCCATGGCAAAACATACAAATTGCGTTCAACTACAGCCACAAGATAATTTTTTTTTCCCAAGATGATGAACAAATTTTCAAATTAATCACAGACCATGCATATATCAGTGCTGAAATAAGTGTGTGTGACCCCTCTTCTGCACTCGGGGAAACAATCATGATTTAATGAACGACAGGTGTCTAATGGAATATCAAGACTT
Source organism: Potamilus streckersoni (assembly GCA_016746295.1). NCBI lineage: Eukaryota > Metazoa > Mollusca > Bivalvia > Unionida > Unionidae > Potamilus > Potamilus streckersoni. Next base: position 1,646,853 of record JAEAOA010000671.1, on the reverse strand, counting down.
TATATATTAATTAAAATTATTTTGAAGATATTTTTTACTTCAGGTTCGCGTATATTGTTTGGATTCGGTATTTTTGCGCAGTGGCGTCATGAAGATTGGTGTCACGCAGTGCGGTATCTCAGAGTTGCCTCCATCGACCTCCTCTGCGCAAAAATTACAGTCATGTGCGGTAACTCATGGTGTTATCCATGGACCCCTTTCCTGCAAAAAAAAAAAATTGTATAGACAGTCATTTGCGGTAACTGATTGTGTAACCCCCAATGACCTCCTTTTAGCACAAAAATTCAAACATTTTATAGACAGTCATTTTGGTGTCACCCCCTCTGACGATGTCACCCGATGCTGTCCTCATCCCCCCTTTGTAACGCCACTGCATTTGCGTACGTGCCTTATTATGCCTTTACTTAATACAGCACAATACATTTCAGTATCATAAACAACATTTACAGCACTGATTATATACTATCCCAAATATATGTCATGGTTTCTTCTAATTAATCTCAATTATAACCTCTCCATAATGTTGTTTTCAATTTTGTTTTTTACACAATCTTGCCTTTCAAAGCAACACGGGAACGTTGTTTTCCTATTTTTATCTGCTCGAACTGACTTTACCTTAGCCCTTAGAATACGTCCTGTTATATACTATTTTCTGTCGTTGTCTACACAACCTAGAAATATTATAGTCTCGTTTTGCTATAGAGATTCCCCTTTAATTCTTTGGTAATGTTTTTTACAGAATCGTTTTATGTGGATTATGGCATTCTTTTCCGATTTATATCCATTATTATTTTATCCAAAATAAAATTTCGATTGACAATATGATGTAATTCTATATTGGATATATATATATATATATATATATATATATATATATATATATATATATATATATATATATATATATATATATATATATATATATTGCAAACGATACTCCTCTGTCATAAATTAATGTTATCTCCCCTTTATAAATACATGAAATATAGCTGATTAAATATTTAATTCTCCACAAGAAAATAGTTTCCTTTGAAAGCAATATGCATATGGACACCAAAAATCTTTAGCTATAAGATCGATCAATTGAACAGTACGATTTATAGTGTTATTTATTTATTTATTTATTTATTTATTTATTTATTTATTTATTTATTTATTTATTTATTTGTTTGCCCTATAATAAATCCATAAATCAAGAAACACTGCTTTCAAGTTTTTTTATTGTTAAATATATATATATATATATATATATATATATATATATATATATATATATATATATATATATATATATATATATATATATATAGATATATATATATATATTCCTATCGGATTAAACATTTGTACTAAGAAAGATACTGTAACTTGAATGATACGATATCGTCCTCATCACGATCAAATAATTTTATAAGCCTTACCTCGTTTATCACATGCATATAGGTCACTTGCAAGAACGATTTTAAACTTTATTTTGTTCGACAAATACAATATTGATAAAGTAGGGACTATTCGTGTCCATTAAGATTTATAAGGATTTGTCGTTTGCAAAAGTAGCTTCATTTATAATACATATATGCACAATAGTATTACACGATCAAAACCTGGAACACCATTGCGATTTTGAGGTGGGTAAACTTCTGTCGTATATGTCTGGCAAAAAATGGTGTTTATAGTTCCAGGATACTTTCTCTGAAAAATCTTATAAAGCATACCGCTGAAATTTTTATATTTTCTACCATATTGTCTAACAAATATTACTGTGATATTGAACTCAAATCAAAAAACTATTTACTTCAAATAAAATATTTATACAAAACCTCTGACATGTTCTACTTAGTACTGATGTAGTTTCTGCGATATGTTTAAAAATATCCAATGAAGTGATATCTAGCTGTCACCTATTTTACATATTTACTTGCAAGTCATTGCTCAAAAATGCGTCGAAAGAGAGCTCCATCCTAATAAAAACATCCATGAAAAACGATTTATCGAATGTTTGGGGTTTATTTCATATTAGAACGTGGATATTATTTTAATGTATTCACTATATTTTAATGAAAGATTGTATACCAGCTTATCATATATTGATTGGAATAAGAATTGTGATGTAAGGCACTAGCTATAAACTATCACAAACATATTCCAGAACTTTCTCTACTTCACTTAAATATTTGTATTGTGTGTGTGTGTGTGTGTGTGTGTGTGTTTGGTGGAAGGCGTTTGCGAATATATATACATCTGGAAACGAAGAAATAAAACACATGGACTCAATGTTTATAGATCTCTATCAGCTTTAAAAAGACGATATATATATATATATATATATATATATATATATATATATATATATATATATATATATATATATATATATATATATATATATATATATAATCTTCACTCATATAATATGAGTCATCTTGTCTTAGCTTCATTCTTTTTGAAAGGTAAAAAGTGTGCTTAGTTTGGCATAATCGATATTCCCGCTGTTTAATACTACTGGGTGTTTCAATGAAACAAGTGTCTGCAGATTATACTCCTATGTCCTAAATTAATGGTTTTTTTTTACTCTTTAAAGCGTCTTACATATTGATGAATAGTAAATAACATGCTCGTCTTGGAGAGAACCACTACTAGAAAGAGTAGGTCACGGTGATATACTATACAACGCATTGTTTGATTCACAATTGAAATTGCTACATGTAGCAATATGTAGGCAGAGGTGACATCTACATGTCATTTATGATCAACTGAAAGTGTTCACTAGTTTCTTTTACGGGTAACCCAATTTGATCAATAATGTTGCAAGTGCATCCAAATATATTATATGTTTTCGATTTGTCGCATTACTAGCACAATACTGCCCAGTAAATGAAACGCATATATGGTAGTAAAAGAAAACATATCTATAATTTTGACAGGTTGCATGAATGGAACGCAGCAAAATACACGTTTCATGTAGCGTTTTGCACAATACGGACTTTGTTTTGTTCCGGTGTACCCGGCATGAAGACATAAAAATAATACTGTATATGACATAAAACTATTTATATGTATTATATAATGTCCTTTGTTCTAGTCCTGCCCATGCAAGGATAATGGTTGGTGATTTTGTGTTTGCATACTTATGCAGAAAAACGGTTTTAAAACAATGTATAACCTAAAATGAAAATGACTATAAGTTGCTTTAAATAATTAATAATATCTGCTTCTTACATATCTTTCCTACCCATCCATGGATTATAAGCGAATCGTGTTATCAACCGATTTGTAAAACGTTTCGCCGTGAATGTCATCGGCCAAAATTAGTATCGATAAGTAACCACACAAAATATTATTAAGCAGATGTATCCATCAATCATGATTCATTTAGCCAAGTACTCGAGGTGCGATGATAGATTGGACTGTGAATGTATGTAACCATTTGTCTCATGTCTGCTTTAATGTAGCTGTTTCTTAACGATAGTGGTTTTAGTAATTTTTGTTTGCGGTATGCATCAATTTGACATGTTTCCCACATATACAGACTTTTTACATTTAGCGTTGCTACAAGCGACTTGCTTCAGTCACTATCATTGGGTGATCATGCTTCCATCTTCAGTTTTGTTGATGCATCTTTTGTTGGTCACTCTGCCATATACATCTTCATTTGTTCTTGTAATTTGGTACCGTTATTTCTTTTTGGACAATTGTGAGGTTAGTCATGCAAGTTACAACTGGTATTTAAATAAAAGTGACTGCTGATTTTATTCAAAGAAATATAAATTGTTAGACAATTGCTAAAATATTTCAGAGGGGTTTGCAGTTATTTATTCATAGTTATCTTAAACTTCTAGGTAAAATTAGAGCCTCGTATATAGAATATGTATTTGCCATCAGTTTCCCGCTCACAGCTATAATCCATACAGGGAAAAGCTGTGGTCATATGTAGAGATGTACTACTACAGAAGCAACCAGTGCAGTTAAATGGTGCTAAATACAATATGTGCTTGAGAAAGTGACGCAAATGGAGTTGTATTTCTGTGTTATGACCCATATTCTAATGCTAGCATGGTGGCGACTTGGCAAGCTTCATAAATCTATTTTCATTATGCAGGATATCAACAGATGGAAAGTTCATATCTGTCATTTACATCATTCACCTTCACTTATATGGCATCTACCCATATCATGTTCCTCTGTGTAACAATAATGTTTTGCGATGTCCATTAAGGTCACCGCTAACTTATTAATAAAGGGATTCCATGATTCCATATATTTTCAACAACAGGTACTCACTCAGCAACATTTATTTTTTGTCGAATCCCCAACGAAAACAAAACATTGCTATAATGATTTTTGCTTGTGTTTTACATGTATTGTGTCCCTTATTCATCACCATCGTGCGAAGACGCAGAACTCTGGTGTACTAAATATCCACCGTACCCAGAAACCGCTGCGTGATTTTGTGTCTGCGTTCTGAGTGAGTCATAATGTTTTACCCCAAATATACCACAGACTGTGAAGGGAGTTCTTTATTTGTACCATTTATCATCATACTATTATCATTGAACGCCAGTTCGATGGCGTGGTGATGTGAAGGTTCGGACTTGTAGTATGATGTAAAGATTTAGCAGCTCAAAGTCGAGCAACACCAAGAGCGATTTCCAAACATGACACACACACACACACACACACACGCATATATACATATATATATATATATATATATATATATATATATATATATATATATATATATATATATATATATATATATACATATATATATATATATATATATATATATATATATATACATATATATATATATATATATGTCTAGGCTATAGGTATCAGCAACAATGTTAGCGTTTTGTATACCCTGATATGCATCGTTAAAGCGATACTTTTTTCCCTAAGTCAGACTTATTTGTATCCTCTCCAAACATAAACATCTTCCAATACAGCCCGATTCGTTTCCTTCAAGCTTGATAATGCTTGTTTTGGTAATATTGTAGCCATGATTTCTTTACCATTCAACCACTGCACAAAACAATTGCAAATGCCAATCTAGTGGTCATATGCACAATTGTTGTTGACGTCATGATTATTGTTCACAAAGCTGCTGACTTTGGGCTATGAAAAATTGGTTAGAAGTCACAATAACGTTGTGATATACTCCTGTACGAACTTTGGATAAAGTAACAACATGTCTTTAGACGGTTTCCGTATGGTATGTAGAGAAGTTGCTTTGATATTGGAGTTCAGTTGTCTATGCTTTAATAATTTGAGATTTGCCTTTGTCTCATGAGTACTTTCTTAAAAGCAAAATATGGCTGAGAAATATAAAATACCAGACACTGATGATCCTGAAGAAATGACAGAAGAGCTACAGACGGAAATCAATCCCTCCTTAACGGCAGCAAGATGCCATCTGGCTGGAAGAACGGACATATACCTCCAAGGAGCTAGAGTAACAACCAGACAAATACCACTCACTACTATGCCTCTCTAGAAAATGATGCATAGATCTCACATTCAAATCCAAACAAGAAGGTGCTATTGAAATAAAGTGATAGCTTATGTTTTTTATATTAGTAGTTTCTCCTATCCCACCACTAAATCCAACAATAATAATAGTTTAATTAAATTGGTAGTCTTCCTAATTTCATTCAGTTTGGAATCATGTCCAACTGATTTGGCTTGTGAGAGGACAAACGTGTAAGATTATGATTATCAACAAATATAATCATCTAAAGATGACTAGGGTCACTATTTGTTTTCATACATGCTAGCATTTGTTAAAAAGTAGTTACAAATGTGAATGTTTTCTCTAAAACGCTGCCTATTGTCTGTTCCGCTTCTGTAGGTATTTCCCTTTGAAAGAAGTATTTTGTTGTTTTCGAAATTGAAACGCAAAGGTAACCTTCAATCGGGACAATAAACATAAAGTACCAGTTGCGTATATAAATCCTGGCATATTATCTAATATATTTTAGCATACGTAAACATATTGCTAAAAGCATATATAATATTAAATTCAAAATTTATTTCATACGTTTCAGACCTTCCCATAGATGTATTACAAGAAATGATAATCCTTTGCAATAAACATTTCCTTTAAAAAGATATTATTTGTCTTCGCGTTTTATCAAAAAATGAGATGATAGTTTTCTCTTCTGATCTTTTTAAATGTTTCTTTAATCTTAGTACCATGATCATTGTACGCTCTGGCGAGAACTGCAAAATCTGCAAGTTAAAAATAAGCACCTCACTTAATCATTTTCCTTTAATTTTCGCACCTTGAACATTTTAAGTTGGCGAGAACTGCATAATATGTGGATTAAACAAGCCTTCTGCTTAATTGTATAATTAGACTATAGGGACACGGTCTTCACTATCGTTTACACGAACGATCATTTTAACTAGGGCGATTTCCTTTATTAAGTAAGAGACGTATTAATAAATCACTCTTATGCGTGCTGAAATGTACATATAATGTACGTAAGGCTTTATCTTTAACAAAAAATATATTCAGATGTTACACATTTTAGCACATTAATAGTGTACGATAAAACGTGGGACATCAATCTCGTTTTCCGGTGGGTAAACACTATTCCTAAATGTCCACCGGAACAAATAGTGGTTTTGGTTCGACGATACATTTTTTGTAAAAACCAATAAAGCAGACGTCTAAATGGTTCTAATGTCAATTTGCTGAAAATACCAGAAATTCGATTAATCTCAAATATTGAGTAGTAATACTAGTAGTAGTAGTAGTAGTAGTAGTAGTAATAATAATAATAATAATAATAATAATAATAATAATAATAATAATAATAATAATAATAATAATAATAATAATAATAATAATATCATTAAATCACCAAGAGAATCATATTCCATTCTGCACTCATATTATTTTCTACGATATATAGAAAAGCATCCTTTCATAGACAGCTAGTTGTCACATAATTACTTCATACATTTACTTCCACGAAAATATATAACGTCTTCTTTGAAAGACAGCCGTATGCGTAATAAAAATCCTAATTTTCTTCAAGGTGATGAAATAATTATCCATCTAATCACAGGCCATTTTCAGTGCTAACTCCCAAAACAAAATTGATTCATCTAGTGATCGATGTTTAATGACATCTCAGAACATGAAACATTATGTCAATTAATACGCCACATGTTAATTTGCGTAAGTCAGATTCTTACATATTGTTTTGCATTGGCATCTTAACATCTGCTGGTTACCATAACTTCTTTTAATACCATGTAGCATATTTTCTTATTCAACATTTATAAGATACACGGGAATGTTGCTTGTTTACTTTATTTTTCTTTTCATTTTTATCAGGCCCTTATAATGCCTCTTTTTAAAAGTAATTTTATGTCACTAAATAATTAAATTAGAAATATTGTCACCAACTCCATTAACTATATCAATTCCACAGCAAGACCTTTATACTGTTTTACTGATTTATTTGATATGACGAAAGGTATATTTGTACCCTGTGTACTCATCAATACTTTATCCGAATTAAAATTGCCACTGGTAGTAGAATGTAAATTACGATTGATATATTCATCTACATTGCACATAAGTATCTATAATATTGGGAGTGTACTCTTTTGATGATATGTTTCATGTTTTATTTACATCACCTATATCAAACAATATATTGTTCCTGAACTTCCAGCCATGTGCCTCTGTTAAAGTGTTTTGATTATAATGCAAAGATTATTCTGACAGATTCGAACTACATTCCGTGGTGCCCAAAGTTTCTATACTTCAGTCAACATCTTTATATAATAGAATAAAAAACAATAACAATCTCCATACATGACTGGCATGACAATATACCTTATATTACTATATTACACATCGACCATTCTTTATGAGCGATGATAGAGCTATGTTTTAAGCCACAGCGAAGAGACTAAGGAAAGGCAACTTGAAATCTGCTCTCATAATTAAAAAGAGAAAGGAAGTAAATTGGAAATACAAGAATTTGAAAGTTCATGGTTTGGTATTTATTGGCTTTTAAATTGTACCTAATCACTCAGAAGGTTCACATGCAGTCCTAAATTTAACATATATATATATGTATATATATATATATATATATATATATATATATATATATATATATATATATATATATATATATATATATATATATATATATATATATATGTGTGTGTGTGTGTGTCTGTGTGTGTGTTTGTGTACGCTGTATCAATGATAGACCACGAAATGTATACATTTTGCATTAAAAGGAAACGATCTTGCCGAGTTTCCTTTCATTACAAAATTTATACCAGTGGTATATCAATGATACAGCGTACATACTACACATATATTTTATTTATATCGCATATAAATACATATATTTGCCCTTCAAGCGAAAATAAGATTTACTACAGGAAAGTGTGTATTTTCCGAGTGAAAAAACCCTTCACATATCTACGGAGTGTGTCCGCTACAGACTGTACTTTTATGTTTTTGTGGCTATTCATAATCACCTTTGCCTAATTATAAATTGACTGTTTTCGCTTCTTAGTTTCTATTAGTCTTCGTATTGATTAAATTTATGTAATATAATTTAAATACGAAAGATATTTGTAATAAATAATGTAGAGCACTACACACACTGAACGTTCCGCCATTTACTTATAAGCGTATGAGACTAAGCTAAATGACATACAAACAAGTAGTAATTAAAATACTTCATATATTTACAGTAGAACTAAATCAATATTCTGCCTTAAATGACATTAACACCGACCATACTATTTCTCTCTCTCTCTCTCTCTTTTTTTTTCTCTCTCTCTCTCTCTCATATTTGCATATCTAGGACATATACAACATGGGGTCTTTCTCCTATCTAGGACTTATACAATTGGTACAAACAGCTGACTCCCTGGGCGTTCAGTAGTAAGAGGTTAATGTTAGTGCTGGTTGACATGATGTCAGTATAATGTGACTTCGTGGGATATCATACTACATTTCTGACTTATGATATCCCAGTGCTAGACATCAATATAAGCTGCCACACTGAAGACATCGTAGCGATATGACTGAAATTAATGATAAAGTTATGTTAAAATCCAACACACACACACACACATACACACACACAACACACTCTCTCTCTCTCTCTCTCTCTCTCTCTCTCTCTCTCTCTCTCTCTCTCATATCTACGACTTCGTGGGGTATCATGCTACACGACTGCTGCCTGTTGCCGCAGTGCATTCACTATAAACTACAACACTGCAGACATCGTAACGATATGACTGAAGGTAATGGTAAAGATACGTTAAAATCTAACACACACACACACACACACACACACACTCTCTCTCTCTCTCTCTCTCTCTCTCTCTCTCTCTCTCTCTCTCTCTCGAGAGAGAGAGAGAGAGAGAGAGAGAGAGAGAGAGAGAGAGAGAGAGAGAGAGAGAGAGAGAGAGAGAGAGAGAGAGAGAGAGAGAGAGAGAGAGAGAGAGAGAGAGAGAGAGAGAGAGAGAGTTGATGACCGATTATTTTGCGTTTAAAGAACAACAAAAACATTAATACAGAATTAAATATGCTAAAGTATGTGTGCCTTGTAACCAAAATATTTACCGCATATTGTTCACAGGTTACTAATACTTTGTAATTTTGATTATGTAAACACTGTAATTAAATCCCATGAAGTATACATACCGTTACGACGAGCCATATTATTGTAGGTTACTTGGTGCAAGTTCAGTTTTACGGCTTTTATCCACCATTAATTCTTTTTGTCTCTTACTCAAGTTATATGCGTATTTTGTCCATTTTCCATGAGAGGGGAGGGGGAACGGAAAGCAGACACGATTGCGACGAAATTGTGTACCACATTAGATTCATTTATTAAACGGGGATTATTAATGCTTTTCATTGATAATGTCATTCATCACTAACGATTAATGTGTGGAGATTCGTTATTGATCTAGAATCAACTGTACATAGTTGTGGGAATATTTATATACGTTTACTTTTGCGTCATGGAGGGATTACATATATAATAATAGTACTGTTACCTCGAATTCCTTTATACTAACACCTTCAAAACCATATATATATATATATATATATATATATATATATATATATATATATATATATATATAATGCTTTTACGTAATATTCCCCTGATAAAAATGAAACAAACCACAAAAACATATCTCATAAAAGCTATTCATCTCTTCATTATCCAGGTAGTCAATATACGTCAGATATATGTTGGTAGAATTTTAGACATTTATTTGGCTGCAATTAATTCTTTCTCAATGGCAAAATGATATGCACCTAGGAAAAGTGGCACTTAAGCAGATTATTAGTAATAAGAGTTTGTTTCAAAGCAATGCATATTTTTGCTGACTTGTCTCATCTGTCGTAAATTAACTTTTTATATTTTGTAGAAACGTTTATAATAAAACTGATCATTTATTTTATTCTCTTGAAGATAACAGAATTCTTTGAGATATTCGCGCAAATTAGTAAATTGAGTTGTACCTACGTTCAGTAGCAACCTTAGCAACTAAAATTAACACTAAACCAAATGGACGTTACATGCATATTTTAGTGGGATGCATCCGTCGATCATCACTTTTTGGCAGAGTATGAAAATAATTTAGACTTACTCTATATCTCAAAGTAACGTTGACCAATCTTATCGATTTATTGGTAAATAATATGTTTCCTTCTGCCTGCAAGATTATGTCACATCGATTTAGTTTTCAACTTTTACGAGCATCTCTACATAGTAATAGAATTTCAGAGATACAAATTTGAAATTACAACAAACAGTAAAAAAACTTGTCGGTAGATACAACTTACAAAAACTGCTTTGTGTTACATTGACTATAATCACTCTTTTTATTTTCACGTAGCCCACTTTGCAAAAACAGTATTGCATGCTTATCCATACTGGTGAATTATATTAAAATAAACACGTCGAAAGTTAATTGTGGATTCAATGGCCTACTTTTCAAGCAATACTAGTTGTACTCAATATTTTGCTTACATGCAGGCGATGCCAGCCAGATATACCTACTGATTTTCCTGTCGGTTCATTACCAGCATAATACTGCCAGTTTCTATGAAACAGAACTGCAACACAACAACACAAAATATATTTACTTTTTAATTGATTGCATTATTGGAAAACATTTAAACCGAACGTATGTTCATTGTTTCGTGCAATATGTTTCACGCATTCCATATTCATAATATTTCAAAAATTCGATGTTCTCATTTTCGCCGAAACAATATTCTAAATATCTTAACATAGAAAAACTATATATGGAAATCAATACAAGTCATGTGTGAAGTCAAACTGGTCCTTGAATGTTCCTTTTTTAATGACCGCATGTATGAACATTGCCTTAATTAACTTATCATAAAACAGATTCACTTCCTAATCTAAGTTGCAAGACCGCCTTTGTTTTAATGCATTTTATTATATTTAGAATCAATGAAGGAATAATATAAACGGACGAATGCGAATGCATGCACAATCATGTTATCTTCGTCTCTTAAGTTTATTCCCGTTAACATAAAGAACAACTGAGATATAGTGGTTTTCCGACATGGAAGTACAGCTGTTTGTAATCCTCACTTAGGAAGCAATTTTAAAGAAAGTATCCGCAAAGTAAATCACACCCGAAACTTCCACAATTATACAGGTTACTTTTCCAAACATATGTTATGTACTTTTGGCACAGTTACACGGTTCGCAGTTTGTATTTGGTGTGTATAGATACGGAACATTTCCGCACATAGAAAGGTATTTTAATATTTAGATTTGCCATATTGATCTCTAAAATTGAACTTGGGCTTCGATCTTAGGAAGGAGGAATGATGGGAAAGCAATCTAGAAACATAAACAGAAATCATAATAGGAACTGAAATATATTTATTACTGTAACAAAGGATATGCATACATTAATTCATATTTTTCTTGCATGAAAAATTAAAACAAAATGATGGATGAATATTATAGACAAATAATCCTAAATATGTTTTCTTACTTTAAAATGGTTTTAAAATAATTTATTAATATGCTACTTTTTCCTGACACCATTCTCTTCCTTGAAATAGAAGATATTTCCGGTAAGCAATTTGTGGCTTGAAAAGGCTTGGAAGTAATCAAAATGCGTACCCTTCTTGCAGGTTACTTTTGAGGGTCACGTGTGGAATATGGTAAGCTATTTCATAAAATATCGCTGTAATGCACCATCTTATTCAAATTGAGCGATTGTCTTACGAAAGCCTCTAGTTTGCAACAATAAAAGAAGAACATAAGACCCAAAGGAGATTCCCAACACGGTACATAACGTGATCATTATCTTCATCATCCTTTATTTCCCATGTTCAAAGATAAGGTTGCAAACATAAGAAAGAGTAATATAGAAAGACTAAAAAATGCACTAGTTATGTACAGTTAGTATATAGATGAACATGAGAGAAGTCTCTAAAAAAAGGTTTCCCGTTGGCGAGTGTGACCAGGTCCCATTGGGTATATTCGAGCAGGCCTTTTTTAATGCAAATTTGCTTCAAGAAAGGATGACGTTTTATATATTACTCCTTCATTTGAAAGGAAAGTTATTTCCCGTATAGAAACGCAAATAGATGTATGTTGGCACTGTGGGACAAAATTGCCCCTTGCGGAAAGAACGGAAATTCCTATGTTATATAGGCCCGTGCATTTAAGATAGGAATGGATTTACATGGATACACGTGTGTTAGGAACCAACGGTAATGTTGCTAGTAGAGGATTGTCGCAATGGGATGGGGTGACATTATCACATGTTAGAGTCGACAGCAATAAGTGCCACTGCTGGTTAATATAGTAACCCTATGCTAATGGGGTCCATATGCTTAAAATAATAATAAGTTTATAGGGACAAAAAGCTTTTAAAGGGATAGCATGATTATGGGGAAAAATGGGTTTTGGGGCCCGGATGCATACATACTATGAATAGGACAAATAAACAAACTGAGACATGACATAGACAAACAAATACGGCAATATTTGAACGGTACTGTCCCTCTTTCATGGTATGTAGGTGGCCATGAAATGGGTCCCTTTAATTTTACATCATCTTCCTCGTTAGCCACGGTTTTTCCACCATGACGTTTAGTTATAACATTTATTTCTCATCAATAGGGATCCAATCTGGATAGTCCCATTGTCTAAACGTTTCCTGGACCTTCATTCAATCGTTATTCAGATGCTTAGAATACCTTTCTTTCATCTAACATTTCTTTTCCATATTCTGTTCTGTCTAGGTACACTTTATCTTCATAGCTTCCTCTGCTATTTGTTTTATTTCGCCACGTTCTTGGCTGCTTGAAGAGCATCACACAACTTAGGCTGTACCATTGTGCCTCTACATGTTATAGCATATTTTAACCCTGCAGACATGTCTACTGCTTCCTATAAGTGACCTAGTTTCCATGGCTGAACTGAATGTTCTCTTGTTGAGGACGAATGCTTCACGTGATGCTTTTCATGGCTGCTTCTCACGTAATGAAAAGCATTCCTCATACAAACTACATATCCAAAAGAAGAACAAAGCAAGAATTATATATATATATATATATATATATATATATATATATATATATATATATATATATATATATATATATATATATATATGTATGTATATATATATATATATATATATATATATATATATATATATATATATATATATATATATATATATATATATATATATAATGTGCGGACTTAAAATAAACTCTCTATATATTTTCTATACAAAAACACTATATTACGTATGTGATGTCTCGAATTTTGAAAACTCTTACAAGCTTTGTTTAAAGGAATTGTATCAGAGTCAACTTAATTAAAGTAGAAAGGGCTAGAGATAGTTAGATGATTATTTTTCATTTCATCTCTGAACGTCAAAAGGGGATTCGTTCTAGCCGACGTAACATGACCTAGTCAGATGCTATGGTACAAGAGAATGACATAAGACCTTTCCCCAAAATCGAGCGGTTAAAGGCGGCAGCTGGCTATAGATGATAGCTCAAAGTAATGATCAATTACGGCATGATTAGTTGTTTAGTTTTCTTGTCAATCCAAAAATTATACGAACAGGTTTAGGAAACAGTCTATTCCGATTGGTTAATATGGATTTATTAGCGTAACTCTGTAAGAATTTAAAGATTTTACTTTAGGAAAATTCAGCAGTCTTCAATCTTTCTTGGAAAAAGAGTGGTCGAGACTCCAGGAGATCGTGTGAGACTTTATCTCGTGATTTGGCAGTAAATCGGGAGTTTTGTCTCAGCAAGTAGGCAAACTCTACATTTTGAATTCGTAAAAAGTACGTCTTCATTATAGAGTAAGGGGCCAGATAGTTCTCTCAGTTTTGAGACGGACTATACATGAGGTTCGTGGAAACGAATTAAAGAAACGGCAAAAGGTACGCAAATCTTAGTTTCCCGATTTTAATATGTTATTTCATTTGTTGATCTATTTCAAATGTATTCTTGATATGATATATGTATGTATGATTTCATTTTTCAGGATTTTAGTGAAATGCTAGTCATGGCATTTTATTCTTTGATTTCCTAATTATCAATTCATTTGGAGAATTGGCAAGATTGAATGTAATTAAAATTTCATTAGATTAGTTGAAAAGATTGCATGTAATTGAATCTTGAATATATATATATATATATATATATATATATATATATATATATATATATATATATATATATATATATAGGAGTGATTAGGAATTTAAATGAATTAAGCTTAAGGAATGATGGGTAATGTTTCATAGTTTATGGATTATCTCTGTTTATAATGAGTATGACCTAACATTACATGTATACCATATACTAGTTTGTAATATTTAATTGATCAATTAAGTGTATATCTATATGCTAGTTTAGAATATTTAATTGATAACTTAAGTGTATATCTATATGATAATTTGTAATATTTAATTGGTCGAGTAAACTATTTTAGAATAGTTAGATCTGGAGGTCTAAGCCATATGTAACTTAACAGAGTAAGATGTCAAGGGGGGTTACATACGGGTTCATACGGGTGAGTTGAATTTAATTGACAATCCCTAGCGTGACCCGAATTAAGGTCAGGACAAGCATTGACTGACTATGTAAACAGAGAGTTAGGTAACGTTCATGCGGCAAAATTTATGCCTTTTGTTTTCTGAGCCGAATTAATGTAAAATATAGATATACTTGGGAATGTGACCTATTGTCTATTGCGAGACATCTTTATTTACTGAAGGAAACAGCTTTCCTGGATTCACATGAGAAATCCCTGAACAATCACAGGACCAGAAAAAGTTCTACGCAGAAATATAAGTCTAGATACGATTGTTAAGTCAGTGTTCGACGGACAAGAGTCCAAGACGAAACAGCTAGACAAAGATCGGCGGAGCAGGGACGAACGGAAGTCTTGATGTCCGCATAAAATAGGTGATGAAGTCACTCATCGTTGCACTCAAAGGTCACATGTCATTGGTAATGAAGAAAGTATATTAACTTTAAAAGCAATTTTACATTTAAAGAAATTTGTATTGTCTTTTTTATTTGAGTACATGTTAGTACCATTTTTCCTTCTTTTGTAATTAAGTCATTGATTTCTTTTCATTTTAAATTCTGTTGATAAACTGATTAAGTTTTGTATTTGTTCATTGAAAGGGGGCTCGTCGTGTTTATTTCTTCAATATACTCGTTCAGTGATCTGCATTCTTCTTTCTATCTATCCACACTGGGTAAATCACACCGCGGAGGTCATTCCCTAGCAACGAACCGTAGTGAAAGAGGTTGGTGTGTTTTGCACGCCGCCAATCTGCCACAACATACAAACACAGAATGTACAAACATTTTGAAAAAAGGGAAAACAATATTGTGAAGTAATTATATACACAAACATGAGTTTGTCACACATATAATATCTTTTTCTGGAGGTGTGATGACTTTGACAAAGGCCATTTATTTCTCTGGTTCAAATGCTTCTCAAACCTCTCAGGTCGATATCAAGGTGCACATCGTCTACTTTATCGATCTCAATCCCATTGATATGAAAAACGCTAATGGCGACTATGCAGCTTCAATGTTCCAATCTTTGAGGGACTGTGGAGAATATTATTTTTCCTTCTGAAGTCGATGCTGTGTGTGTAGATGTTGTTGTGGTTGCTGCCTCTGTTGCCACTCTTGCTGCTGGGCTGCATCTCCAAGTCCCAATTTTCAATCTGTAGGACTCTTATCACTTTTTGCTCGAATGACATCTTAGGCACTGCATCACTAAAAAGACTGAACTTTTCTTACGAAGTTTCTTCTTCACCAGTTCTCTGCATCCTCCTCCATTCTTCTGCCAGTTCTTATCCAGTCACCAATGGGTAGCCACTGCAACAAGTTGTATGTGTAAATCACGGACGTGAAGCACTACACCCTGTGTGAACACTTTAATTTGCATCACAAAGAAGACAAGGAATTATTGCGCGGACGGAAACGAAACTATATCTCTACTCTTTACATGCAAACTACTTATACTCCAAACAAATACACATTGGGTAAGAGTAAGGTTTACTTGGTGATGAAAACCAAATAAAAAATATACAATCTTGCAAAAAACACACTATCAGTCAATCAACGATAGGAAGTCTTTATTGACACACACTACGTTCTTAAATATATATATATATATATATATATATATATATATATATATATATATATATATATATATATATATATATATATAAACATTTAAGAAGGGAAAGCTTTTTTGTCGGCAAAAGAAGACATACACAAGCAGCTGCACGATTTGAGACATACATTTTTGGTACAATTATTAGTAGTTTTAATTTCTAGACATTTAGGTGGTTCTGTGAAAGGCCATTTTGTTCTTGTAAATCGTCATTGTCTTGTAACTCCTTCTGAGACGACTCTTTTTACTGCAGGCATCAGCACACGATAAGGCCTGCGTTCTTGAAAGGAGAAAAAGAAAGCATCGACACCACATTCAGGAACTCATTCCTTTTGCTGTAGTTGCCCTTGCTACTCCTGGTGCTAATCTCTCCTTTGCTGCTGTCTGTATCTCTCCTGTCACTCCTTTACTTCGCCATTAATCGTATACAATGTCTTGTACCATTTGGAAGAACGTAGTGTTCTTCCTTTCGGCTGGCGTCTGGACCAGGTTTCTGCTTGATATATTGCATATGATCAATGGCTGCGTTTGCTCATGTCATCATGGAAGTCATCTAGTGTGCTGTTGATGAGTCAACGATGGGTGAAAATAAACGTTTCAGTGAAAATATAAATCACCCAAAGTGCTATAGAGAAATGTGAAATAGCATATTCAAATAGCTTGAATAAAAATAACTTATACCATTTTTCTTCCCTTGCACCAATTGCCACTATACATTACAAACATTTTAAGCAGGAACATATTTATAAGTTAGCAATTTTGTCGAGTCAGACTCGCTTTCCAAAAATACACACAACGTTTTCTACCAAAGAGAAAAATATAGCAACAACGTTCGTAAAACCATATTTCTATTTATCATGGTGTATAGAGTACTCACGATAAAAACAAGTCGCTAAATGTCCTGAGGGATATCTACGTAGAGATTAAAAATAATAATGTTTACCTAATATGGACCCTGTTCTTCTCAATTTCACATTATTGAATTGAGTGGATTTATCATTTACTATCATAATGTCATCTTCCAAAGGTTGTGTTCTCGCTGTGAGCGTTGGGAAGTAGATGGCAAACCTATTGTTTCCTGGTTGGTGACTGTAGTATATGTTGATGGCATGGGATTGAATGACTTTGTTTGAAAACAATAAGTTCGTCTTTAGCACATATCACAAAGCAATGTACGAACTGTAATGGCGTTCCCAGTTATCCATTTTCTTCAGGGGTAAAAAAGACGCAGCAATTCACACCTGAATTTATCCTTGAAAATGTTTGTTAAGAAAGTGATTCTGCGGCTCGTCCACATACTCCTTGTCAAGAAAGCGTCGATCCTTTGGATATGCAGATAACTTATTTGAGGAGAGGAACTCTCCCTCAAGTCTTTATAGCAAAGGTTAAACATTTCCCTGATACTTCACGTCCCATCTGGAAGCTCTTCCAAGGTTTTCTCTTGGCTCATCATCATACATGTATCGCGTTGAATCTTAGCAGAGAGATTATTTTGACATCCAAAACAATGTCCCTGGGTCAAGGCCAGGTCTTTAACAAATTAGGAGACCAAATGTTGTTTAATCTGGCCATCATGATATAATTGCCGTCTCTTTGTCGTTTTCGTCCGTAATTTATCTTCTGCTTGTTCTGAGTCAAAGACATCCTTGTCACCCATCTCATGTTTATATTTCGTCTTCAAAGATGGCTCACATTCCGGCTTTGTTAGAAATACTTCTGTTATGAGTTGGTAAGAGCTGTTGTAACCTAAAGGCACACACGACGTTGTCTAGACTTTATAGGATGTGAATGCCAATCTTCACTGCTTCGTCATTTTCCTTAATATTTCTCGTATAAAATGCTGTGTCCTGTAATTTCCAAAGTAGGCGTTCTAGGCAACGTTAGGTTCGAAGGGTTTGGTACACATGGGCTAGCTTCGTTTATGATAGCTTTGTACATGAATTGGAGCGGTGCAACATTGATTCGATCTCCAGCTACATCCACTAAGTTCAATATATACCTTTTTTGCAAACACATATCCAAAAGCAAACAATTCATCAGTTCTATATTTGTTCTTTGATCAATTTTGCATCGACGGTCAACAAGAACCGCAGTGTGATGCTAATCATCCCAATTTGATGCGTGGTTTTTTTTTTGGCTTTTCCGCACGAAGATAGATTTTCATGGTGCTTTCGGTTGGTGTGAGTATCCATGCTTCCTTCTGGTGACGAGCTTTTTATTCATGTACAAATTCACTTCAGTGAACAACGAGTTTAGGAAATTGTTGTCGAGAAGTATTTGGCACCTGGAAAGTTCGTCCATTTTGAGAACTTGAACTTCATATGCGGGTTCAGATCGTTATAACCTAAGGTTACACCTTAGATTTGAAGTTTTATAGAAGTTGAGGTAATAAAAGATGCTCAGGGAGGAAATTCTACTGATTATTGATTCTTCATCATGTTAGCTGGCATGAAAACTATTGTTGATATTTTGCACAGCAAAGGCGTAGGTAGAATGTCCACATGGGATCGGCAGTACTTTAACTAACATTTCTTGTGAAAGTCAAACGGGTTGGAAGCGTGGGATTGCCACTAAACGTGGATGGCGTAACTTTGCTTATTATGCAGTAGTAATAGTGAGACAGGCACATACGGGATGAATGATTGCTGATTGGATTAGGTGTTGAAAAACTGAAGAAAAAACCTTTGAGCATTTCTGGCATTCTGAACATTTCATTCAATGGCATGTTCAAATACCTCATGAGATGATTTGGTTCTATTCACGTGACGGGAGCATTGTTTGGAATAAGATTGCAGAATAAATTGCTGAATGTATCCTAATAAATTGTGAGCCATTTTGGTAGCATAACCATGGCATTCTCGAAACCTTGGATATTCTCTTTGCTCCAAGTGTCCAAAAAGTCAATGTGTAGCGAGGAGTCAGGAAGTCTTGAAGTATTTTTAATTTCAACAATGACACTTTCGGTTTCTACGATAAGCCGTTATGCTTCTCGCTTCGTTGTTTTGCAGGATCCAATTTTCGAATGCTCTGATAGACTCTTTTCCTTGCTGTGTTTCTTTCTTGACGGCATACATTCTACCCAGGATGATGGCCTAGTGTATGCGTACGTTGTTTTAGTAATGAATTCATTTTTGGAAGATGCATAATTTGGTACTGCGAATGTTGTGCACCAAAAACACTTTTCTGCGTCCGTTTCATTTTGGAGCGGAAGCGTGGGTAATGTAAAGTGTAGCTTTTACATCTGTTATGTGAAACGGTTGTTAGATTGTAAGTTCTGAGTTCAGTAGATGACGTTTGAGAGAGTCAATTCTGCATTATTTAAATTTCAGTCTACCTCCGAATATGTCCGTCATTACACACACGCACACACATCGATCCATCCATTCATCCATCCATCCATCCATTCATTCACCCAATCAAAGTCAGTACCCAAATACATAATTTCAGACATATTCCATCCAGTAGGCATGTAATTTCCGTGCTATCTATAACGAAACGTTTAGAAACATAACTAGTTGTGAAATATATACTTGCACGACAATTAAAGAAATCGATACCCGCATAAGTAATGAAAAGAGAAATATTATTCAAGGTGAGACAATAAGTAAATTAGTAATTACATACTGAGCATACGTCAGATTTCGAATATACATGCATTCTCACCCACCACCAATATTGATTAAACCAAATAATGTTGTTTACCATAACCTTAGGACATAAATGATTATTTTTAATTATACACTTTATATGAGAGAGATATTTGACGCCGGCTTGTTTGATTTTTTTTTCAATCTTTGCATCCAAACGTTCATACCTTTTCTAAAGACAGTTGAGCATGTTCCATTTTAATGTATAACACTAACAGTTAAATTCTAAATATCTGTGTTACACCACACACCACATCGTTTCTAATTACGTCTCGCCCGTTCAATCATACTAGGACTTTAAATATTTTACCATCTGATAATGATTATACTATGGAAAATCTTTCTTAGATGAATACTAATTTTGAAAATAATTTTTATTACGGTAGTTAGTCCCAATGATCAATTATAATGCTATAATATATTTTTATTATTGTTGATACTGTTGGATACGTCATTCAAACTGTCAAGAATAACAAATGCTTTGCTGGATTTAATCCTTCTCTGACCTGCATTGCTAGACTCTTAGAGTGTCTCCTTTTCAAGTTTAATTGTCAAATTCGAACTGTTAAGATTACGTCAATTTAGTACTTTTTCTATGATCTTTATTCATCGCAGAATTTCAGGTGTCAGCTACTGATACTGTTTGATTTGGTACTACATATGAAAACAAAACTTTTATCCCATGTATACATTAGTATTTTATGCAAACTCAGATTATCGTATGTACTAGGCTCACATACTGCAGTGGAAATATTGAAATTGGTCTGAGATCTCTATAATACCTGTTGTTTACCTGTTTGATTATATGCTTGCTTTTAATTTACACATTCCTCTGAAAACAAAATAAAAACCTGTCATTATATTTACCTTTACCTCTGTTAAATTTACTTTTGTCTGTATTAAGGTTATTTGAAATTTAAATGCAAAGAATAATATTTAGACATACACGCGGGATGAATCAAAGCATTTTTTCTGCTAGAAAGGAGAGAATGTTTGTAATTAAACCATAGACAATATTATAGATGACTCAGTATGGACTGGGGACAAGAAAAGAGAGGAAAAAAAGAAGATAGAGTACTCTATGCCAAGATCTGAAATGTTCTTGTGTTATACTATTATAAATAAACAATATTCTTCGATGCAATTAATTGTGTTTGTAGTTGATAATGGTGTATGCTCATAGCTAAGAAAAGGCGGCATTTGCGACAGATTAATAGCTAATGTTTCAAGCTCGACGTGACTTGCAGATTTTAATCCTGTGTTATAAAGGAATGTTTCCTCTGTTGTAGAAACACTTGACAAAAAGCTATCTTCTAGAAAATGACCCTGTGATAAAATATTTAGAGATCTTCATGCCAAACACACAAAATAATTTGATTAATAAGTCTAAAATATTTTTATTAAAAGGGCTAACATAAGGATCAAATTAACTTTCAAGAAAAGACTTAATTAAATATTTTATTTAATCAAGTTATAAATTACATTATAGACGGCACAATCTGCAATGACTCACTTTATTAGAGAACATTTATAATTTAGATCTAGAATAAGAACTTTGAGCAATATGCTAAATTTTATCACTTTTGTGCTTACATGCAGCTTATTTTACTAGATGCTGTTTCTTGTATACACACAAATCAGACAATTAACGCCGAGTAATGACCTACGTTTCTAGTCAATATTTCCGTACCTACTAATTTTATCATCCAGAAGTGATGCAGGCTAGACACAGCCATTACATAATTTCTTATGTGTTCGTTGTTAGATTATTACATCAAAATGCTGTGAGTTAAAATATGTTAGAAAGGAGAAAAATATCATTTTACATATTCCTCCAAAACAGAAAACGGTTAAAGAAACCTTTTATTTGTCTCAAATCACGATGTTATCCACATCAGTCTGAGTGTGTGTGTGTGTGTGTGTGTGTGTGTGTGTGTGTGCGTGCGTGTGTGTTCATATATATGCGATGGGCAGAATGCTTAACGGACATTATGACATGATTTACCCATAATACAACAAATAAAACAAAACGATAATTCATGTAAGGGTTCTAAGTACGTATCTGTAATGATCTCTTGTCTGCTTATCTTTAGCAACGCAATCCATACTAGAAGCACCTCCTTTAAAGAATATCGCCTAATAAGGTATGTAGTTATTACAAACTTACCAAAGGAGGCAACTACCCAGATTAATTTAGTGCATATGTACTTCTTTATTCAATCCAATATACGTGTTGCATTTTATAATCCTCTGCTATAAAGAAATAGCGTCTCCATTGCTAATAACGTAGTTGATTATATGTTTGAATATGCACAAGAACACTTTTTATACTGTTTTTGTTAATTCGCGTTTGCTTTTGTCTGCCCATATGATATAGTACAACCAGATGTGATCATCAACAATGCCTGGTTTAAAATATTATATCAAACTTTCAAGTCTCGCAGTCTCTGATAAATTGTATTATATTCCGTTTTATCCTCCTCCAACCTTTTCTATGTGTTATTTCTTTATACAGAAAGAAGAATAGAACGAAGTTATGATGATAGACATACTGAAATACCCACATTTGTTGCAAATAGACTAAACATAAAAAATAATTCAATCTAATAAGGCACGAAACACGTTTTCATTTTGCATGTTTCGTTCATAATCTTCATAACTGATCTATTTGGTTGAAATGGCTGATTCTGTCCTCTTAAGTAAGTGATAGCATTATTTTTTTACTAAAGTTTCTGCAAAAAAAGACTACAGTAGGATGGATAGATAGATAGATAGGTAGGTAGGTAGGTAGGTAGGTAGGTAGGTAGGTAGATAGATAGATAGATAGATAGATAGATAGATAGATAGATAGATAGATAGATAGATAGATAGATAGACAGACAGACAGACAGACAGATAGATAGATAGATAGATAGATAGATAGATAGATAGATAGATAGATAGATAGATAGATAGATAGATAGATAGATAGATAGATAGATAGATAGATAGATAGATAGATAGATACATAGATAGATAGATAGATAGATACATAGATAGATAGATAGATGAGAAATTCTATAATACGTGGGCTCTTTTGATCACAGTTGCAAAAGCAATCTCATTCCATAATTATGCCTCATATGGTTGGTTACAATTCACTTAACTTAGATTGAGCGCATACGGTACGTGTTCTACGATGTAGGTTGTATTCAGGGCGTAAATGATGAAAACACATGTCTAAGATTGTTTAGTCGGAGGTATTAAGATATTTAAGGAAGAGGTTAAATGGATTGAAAGACAACTTGAAGACAACTTTTCTCTACGTATTGGGAAAAATAATTCGCTTTTCTAAAGATATATAATGGGTATGAGACATTATATGTATGCTTACAACGGATAACTTGCAAATCAGAGAATCAGAGAGGAGGATATGAAAATGTTTGCAATGAAGAAATATTGCCGTATTTCCAATGGTCATATCATCAATGAATATTATTTTATTCGTGATTGCTCACAATAATAATAATAATAATAATAATAATAATAATAATAATAATAATAATAATAATAATAATAATAATATTAATAATAGTAATAATAATAATAATAATAATAATAATAATAATAAATTAGGAGTAGTACTAGTAGTAGTATTAGTAGCAGTAGTAGTAGTTTTTATTGTTGTTGTAATTGTTCTTTGGGAATGTTGCTAATTGTTTTTTTCTTCTTCATTGCTCTAACATTTTCTAATTTGTACTGGTTGTAATAATGATCAATGCATATACGTAGAAACATGTAATTAGGTATATGACAGTAACTGTCAATGTGTGATATCATTTTCTTGGAAATGAAGGAAACGTTTGACAAATTGACCCAAATTAGAAGGTTAAACCCATATTTTTACACATTTATAAAACGCACACATAAAACAACTCCACTTCTCAAGGAAAGATCATTACCTTGTGGGGGGGGTATGAACGTGGGAAGTGTTGTGTTGCTATGAAAAGGAGGTATTGCCCAGGAGTACTTTGATGGTGTGTATTCTGCGAAGACATCTGCTTAATTTGCAAGCCGTACACCTATCGACATGAAGAGTTGTTCCTCTTATAAAACCTTGCTCAGCTGAGGTTGCCAAAGCCTTTCTTAAGGTTTTCAAATGGTACTACAAGCAACTCAGATGCGCTGCTTGGACTCAGAAATAAATTAGTAAGTCAAAAGCTTCTTTATATTTTTTCTGATGTAACTCAATCATAAATCTTTCGTGAAAGCGCTTGTTTTTTAATTTGTTAATTTAGATCCAATTGTGCACTTTACGGACGAAATTTTGTTAATGGTACATTACATTGTCTATGGCGATATAATCATTCATATAGTCAGAAAATTTCTACAATTGTTAATTATGACAAGATACGCTTGCTCAGCTAGCTGTTTTGCATTCCAATAAGAAATCGTGAAAGACAATGATTAGGTAAAAATATATAAGACGTACCTTTTATGAACATTTATCTCTATTATTTGAATATTTATAGTATCTTTTATATGATTTGAAAACGCTGTCTTGACATGGTCAAGACTAATCGTCTGTACTTAGACTTTATCTCTTACATATTAGACTCGGCTATTAAACAATTTACCCAAGTAGTTTTGCTGCTATTCTATAAGGGCAAACACTACTGTGTGCGATGTGCAAGCATCCAGACAAAAATTAATAGTTATAGTTCAAAGGCATATTCCCTGCGAATTCCAATAAAACAAAGAAATGTAGTTTAGCATGAAATTTTGCCAGGTTTACACGAATTATTTTTTGTTGCTGTTGCAATTATCGGTAATTTTAATCTATTAAATTATTTTGAAATAATAATAATAATAAAAATAATAATAATAATAATAATAATAATAATAATAATAATAATAATAATAATAATAATAATAATAATAATGACAATAATGACAATAATGACAATAATAATAATAATAATAATAATAATAATAATAATAATAATAATAATAATAATAATAATAATAATAATAATAATAATAATAATAGTACTAATAGTAATAATATAATTAATACCATTTTAACATCACAATAACACTTTGATTTCATAAGAGTGGAATTTGTGCTCCCTTGATATGAAATCATCCGGACTTTCTCTTCCATATTGCCACTTCATTTCTATATCAACCACGTGCAAACATCTTCCATTCTTCTACAAAATTCTCGGCAGAAGGCTTCAACTCAAACCACGTTTTCGTGGACAAAACAACCAAACAGATAGAAGATAGCCTCCATAAAGACATCTACTCTAAACCAAACTACAAACACCAGTATTTCCTCCAAACCAACTGTCATCCAAAAGACTGCATTGGGAAAATTCCATATAGTCAGGCACTGAAGATACGCAGAATTTGCTCTTAGGATGAAATATTCCTAGCAAGGTCTGAAGAGTTATCTAAACATGTAATTTACCCAGCCTACTACAAAGACCTGATTGCGGAAGCAACTCAAAGGATAAACAAACAAACCGCTATGACCTACTAAAGTATGGAAAGAAGGACAAAGCTGATAGGGTACCATTTGTCATAACCTACCATCCAGACAAAAAAGTATGTAACATCATCATGAAACACTGATCCATCGTGGAATCGTTGGATGGACTACAGTTAATCCTCAGGAAGAAAAAACATATAGCATAGTACTGGAGACAAAAAACAACCGCAAGGACATCCTAGTCAGGGCGAAGCTAACACCAACCACTAAACAAGACCACCCTTGTCAATCTGGTCCTAGTGGCGATAAAAGGTGCGAAACCTGTCAACATATGAATGAGACCAGAACAATTTCTCGCATGTTGACAACAGAAAATCTTGACATACATGGTCCAAACAGAGAATCTAATTTATCTCATTATATGTAAAATCTGCAGACTTCAATATATCGGAGAAACTGAAAAGTTACACAGAAGGATCAACCTTCAAAGGTCAGATTTAATGACAAAGAAGTTGAACAGAAGCCAGGTCGCAGAGCACTTCTCCTCCCCTGGACACACTTTCAGTGATATAACACTTATTGCAATTGCTCACAACCCCAACTGGTGTTCCGAAACCAGGAAAGAAAAGGGATCTTATTGGATAAAAAAGACATTATTTTCTTTTAAATAATTCTCTAAATTTGCTTAATGACGTATAATTACTAATACGACAATGAATATCCGGGAAAAAATGTGCACTTACATAAATTTTCATGAAACAACATGTTTTTATATGGTTCGTCGATTTTTTGGTCAATACAAATATTTTCACGCATCCGCAACAAGTTGAAAAAACTGATTGAAACATATAATACATATAATAAATTTAAACGTTAATTTCTGCATAAACAGCCATGTAAAGTTTTGCAAGCAAAACGTTTCTTATTTGCTTTATTTGTATGTCTTGTCTATATTTTTCATACGCCAGGTACGAGCCTATACTTACTCCAA
>JAEAOA010000671.1:1500000-1612500 GCA_016746295.1 Potamilus streckersoni | reverse complement strand
CAAGAACATACATCTACTAAAATGGTAATGCTTACATGATGTGTACAATGATACATATTTTACAGATAAGAGTAATAAAATATTAAATATTGCACGAGGAATCCATATAAAGGCTACCAACTATCTATAACACCATTTAGCTATCACTTTTTCATTCAAGTTTGAATTTCACCTCGATCTATGACGCTTGTCCACTAAGAGTAAACTGTTGTGGCTTTTGTAGCGTCTTCTGTAACATTTGTTCTTTGTCCGTTGAGTATCTTCTAAAGATACTCTTTAATATGTAAATATATCTGACCGAGAAACGTTTTTTCGACATTTTTTTCAGTTGTTCGATGCTCGTCATGTATCTACTGCTAGAGGAATGTTTGAGGCTATATGCAATCACATCAAATATGGAACAAACGATGGAAATATTAGGTACAATTATACAATCCTTTTATTGGTCATCTTCTCACTTTAATTTCATATGAATCCTGCTATTGTATTTACTTTAAGAAATTTCTAAACTGGTAACATGTGCAGTTCCCCCAGCCTATATTAACAGTTCAGATTATTTACTATTGTCGTTTACTCTGTATCTGTTCACTGACACAGTAATGATTAGTAAGATCTTGACTCGATTATGAGACATTGAACAGCTATGCCCCTAATGATTTCCACATCTGTTCATGTGGCCCTTCCTCCCCAATGTAATGTCGACGACAGTCTCGGATTTATTTATGTACGTTTGACTCATCAATGACTAAATTATTTATCTACTTTTGCGGTGCACCAGAACCATCCTCACCAAGATGGCAATATAGCGTCAGCTTGTCCTCTGCTCGATGCCTCATTAACAATTTCACAGGAACCTAGATGGTCAAATGTAAGGATTGAAAATCGGCTTGTTGCTATCACATTTCATTGTACTGCTTGTACAGCTAGGTGCTACGAAAGCTATAATAACCTTATCATAACCACTTTGTGTTTTCAAGGTGATACCACAAGTGCTGCAAGACCAATCAGATATCTTTTCAAAACCTATAAAGGCATGATAAACTAGCAATGTCAACGATTTTTCATATACATGAATAAATCTCTTATAAATTCTGTCAACAATGTGTTTAAACTGCTTTTGTAAAGTAACATTAGATGCGACACTAACATCGGCGTTTATTGCATAAAATATGACTCTTATAAATCTATTGTCTGAACATACCATGCTATTTACACACAGCAAAATGCAGCCTTAAATCTGTTTCATCTGGTACGCAAGGAAACCTACCAAAGATATCATTTTAGGTGCTTAGTGAAGCAATCGGCGAGCACTGTTTGTTTAGTATTCTCTAAGGAATGCATCCTAGATGCACCGTAGATTAATGTTGCTGTTGACATCACTTTATCTCTGGATTTCGTGTGTAGCGAGTAATATATCTGGAAAACAATCGTGGCAATCAATGTTAATAATACACATAGCCTGTGGCTGTGATTTATGATATTTCAAAATTGTAACTCTCTACTGAAACTAGGGATGAAAAGATTAATTATATATCTAATATTGCTTATGTTGTAATGCAATGGGTTATTTGAGTTTTAGGAGTTAGCAAACAACGCTTTATTGGATGTCATATGATCTAATGGTTGTAAGCTTTGATTTGTTCACATATTTTGGAACGCTTTGTTTAGTCACTAAACTATATGATTTAGCAACTCTTTCACAAACGGTTTAAGATGTATTTAAACAATTCAGATATATTCAGGGAGAAATTGTTTAATCCAAACTAAAACATCGATCTTTCCTGTATCATGCGAGCAAATATATAGCAAAGAGGCTGAGATACTGATTAGCATTTTATTATTTTTATCTTAAACAAAAATAAAACTTGAAGCAACATCAACGGCAATTCATGACCAATTCTAAGACAATTTGTCAAACGTATTAGTAATGGTCTTTGAAACATATGACGTTAATAGTGACATTCTATAGTAGACTGATCTATAGGTCATCTATTAATATATCTTGGAAATAAGAATAAGATTACACTTCCAATATCAGATTATGAAAAACTTTATTAGGAATGGCTTTTCAGTAGTGTCGCTTACTTTCTGATAGCTTTTGTGATTTCTTTTATTTAAACAACCTGTGTTGAACATTGCATTAGAGCAAATTGTAAAATATTATGACTTGTCGGCGTAAAGGCAAACACATTGTATTAAAACGGTCCTTACGAATATTTAAAAGCTTAGTGATTAGAGAAACAGCATAGAATCAAACAGAATCTCAACTCAAATTAGGCTAGAAGATAAAAGGGTTTAGTATGATACTGATACATCAGAAATAGTGTCGTGAAATAATTTTGTAAATTCAGCTTAAATGCTTAATTTTATTGTACATATGATTGCATTTTGACAGGTCCGCCATAACAATATTTCCACATCAGATCAGCGGAAGACGCAGCTTTCGTGTATGGAACTCGCAGCTGTTCTCGTATGCTGGCTACAAACAATCGGATGGAACAGTGATCGGAGACCCATTCCACGTTGAATTTACTGAGGTAAAATGACGGCATGTTTTGTAAAAGATAATATGCATCTTTTTAAGTGCCACGCCTACACGAACAGTCATATTTTAATGACTTAGATTAATTAGCTATTAGTTGCTCAAGAATTTGAGAGAAGTTGTTCATGACATAGACATATCATTCGATCAATAGGTATGCATCTTGCCGAGAAGTTGTATCTTGATGGGATGTCATCTTTAACTCTTGACCACGTGAGTTTTAGACTACATGAATGCATATTAATGCATATTATTCCTCGTATAATCATGGACATTGGTGTGGAGGGGGCTTTGGATGAAGTCATACATTTTGAATAGTACTAAACTTCATTTAAAGAAACGGTCTATGTGACTTTATTTCATGCATTTATGTGTCAAAATATTGCGTTTAAAATTATATTTTGACTGATGTTCGTCTTTGAATAACGACACTTTATTGGATGCATCGTTCTTAGTAGAATGTCATTGTGACCCACATTTGATGTTTCATTATTTTCTGTTATGCAATTCTAGCAAGCTCATTACTACATAGTTTTGTTAATGCTATATACATTATTGCATACACAGCTGTTACATTTGTTGGCAGTGCGATTTTATGCAGTAGCAACTACTTATTGTCATCAACTTGTTCATCAGGGTTAACTTTGTATTGTGCAAGTGGTTCAGTAGTTACAACAAGATTTGGTTGAGTGCATTTCGTACTAGGTCTCATTTCTAGTGACCAATTGGTACTTATTAAAGAACTCTTGCAATTGTAATCATATTGGTTGTCACTTCAATGTTACCCAAGCATTGTATTACTAGCCAATAAAGAGCGTCACAAACTACCTCCTGAAGTAGAGATTATGACCAGTGGTTTTGACAAAGAAATATTTGAAACTTGTATCATCTCATTATAGTTACTTTGCATTGGCATTATATAATAGTATGCTCATTTATTTTGTTTTCTGTCATTTGTGCCTTGTCACACAGAAAACTATTTATTAGGGCAAGACCACATTTGCATAATTTTGCCTTGTAATGTTTTTAAATTCACTTCTTAAATGACAATTGATGTTTGCTGTGACTGACGAAGTATAATAAAAGCCTTGTAATGTGTGCACTGCAGTTCTTTATAATAAAATGCATAGACTTATTTTTTTAAAGTTTTGTTATCTAGTAACTTTTGAAACATTTGATCAAAGCAAATTACACTTTTAAAGTGTAATTTATTATATCAAGATATGAATATATGAGTTTGGGATTTTATTCTTTCAATATGCTTCATTAATTCCAACAGATAACGCGCAAGTTTCCTCACTATGCCATTTTTGGTTTTGCACAGGTCTGCCAAAAACTGGGCTGGAAAGGAAAGAACGGACGATTTGATATCCTCCCACTGGTCTTACAAGCCAATGAACATGATCCAGAGTTCTTTGACATCCCGCCTGAATTGGTTCTAGAAGTTGAAATGAAGCATCCAAAGTAAAGCTTTCTTGAATCGTTTTAATAGGGTATACACTTAAACATCCTTTATCATAAAGTTCAGAGGTAAACAAAGAGAGGGTCTTGGACGTAGATGTCTCACTTGCCAACTATACCAATGGTTAACTTTTAACATAATTGGCATCGTCATCATTCATCTTTTTTAAACAATTGCTTTAGTGTGTGTAATGAATTTGAGCTCAGTTACAAACTATATGATATACAATATTTCATGGGTACATGGATAATCTCAAATGCATATCAAATACAGTCCAGTCTGAATATGCAGAATTACTTTGCCTGAAATTCGATTTATTTTTTTACTGAAATATTGAGAACAAGAGTGTATCATTATAATTAGTCAAGATGCGGCCAAAACTTATAGTATGGAGCCCATATATATTTGGATGTGATATTTATTAACATAATGCAAAACGAAACGTTTCATCCGCCAAATAGACAGTTATCCAGTAAAACCTTAAAATCATCGCAGGTTTTTTGAATGCATTTTCATAGAGATACAGACAATATTTGTTTGCTCGCTCGGTTTAAACTTTTGTTTAAACAACAATCTCGGTATTGGAAGGCTTGATTTAAATAATACATTGGGTTTTGCTGATTGTAAAGTGAAATTCGACTGGTCATTAGACAATTCAAATAGTGGAAGAAGTTATATAATATTTCAATATAGATTTTCAACGTTCTAATTTACTCAACATTGTTTATATTTAAACGGCAAATGGTTTCTTAGCTTACACTAAAATTATAGGAAACAGAACGATGTCTTTTATGTTACAGATTTCCATGGTTCGCTGACCTCGGCCTAAAATGGTACTCTTTGCCAGCGGTATCTAATATGATGTTTGACTGTGGAGGTCTAGAGTTCACAGCCGCCCCCTTTAATGGCTGGTACATGTCCACAGAAGTAGGTGCCCGGGACCTATGTGACCCTAATCGCTACAACATCCTGGAGGTAAGTATAATGTTTGGTCCAGCACAAATGTATTGAGCCACTATAATCATTTACTAAGAATTGTCAGAAAAAAACTTCAATATATATGGCTCATACAATATAATTTGCAGTTTTGTCGATAGTGCTTTCACTAATAATCTGAACTGTAAATCTCATAATATTTGGACGAAGATAAATTTCACCTATCATCCAAACAAAATATAATAAATATGGAATTGTGATAAACCTAGCAAACATACATTTTATTCCAGACAGTTGCTCAGAAGATGCAGCTAGACACAAGGAAGAACTCCAGCCTGTGGAAAGACATAGCTTTGGTTGAAATAAATGTGGCTGTGCTGTACAGTTATCAGGTTTATATACTTTACCTTCTTTAAGATGCACGATGATCACTGTGGACGCTTTACTCTACGAATTAATGTTAATTGCGGCGGAAATTAAATGCATATGAATGTCAGAAAATGTGGAAACCATTAATAACGTTTTCTTTTTAACCGCAGTCTTTTAATTTTGCCGCCGAAGTTGTTCAGATGATTTGTTTTTAATTGTAAGCAAAGCACTTATATCTAGACAAATGTATATACATAGGATATTACAAAGGGCTACAACTACAGAAAATAAATATGCAGGGTGTTTTCTTCGATGGGAATGTATTTGTATAATCAAATCCGTTTTCTCATCTTTAATATATTTAAAATGTTCACTGTCTAATAATTGATAGAATCTCTTATGATTTGTTTGTAATGGTACTATATATTATCAATGAGCACAAAATTCGTTAAAAATATATGATAATTGCAATGGGATAGAGAATGTATTGTACAGGTAGGTCATTGATGTCTAAATCAAACACTACAATAGGTTCGTTTCTCACCAAACACTACATCTCATGATATATTAGCAAGAAAGACTCATCGTATGAGCAAAAGCATCTTCAACCTATTAAAAGTAAGTATATAACACATAATGTAATGAATCTATGACAGTGTTACTTGATCCGTTTTAATTACGGTTGAACTTATTTTTTTCAGAATTAAAATATATTTAAACGGTGTCAATAAACTTGAGAACAATTTATTTTGGGCCAAAATGACATAATGTCATGAATTTGTTAAATTTGTCAACGTCAATTATATTTGTTTTGTTTTTCGAGTTCAGAACTCCATTATATACATCACTAGTATCTGAAGGCGGTCTATTTATTTTGCAGGCGAAAGGTGTAACGATTATGGATCACCACACCGCTGCCGAGTCATTCATGAGCCACTTAGAAAACGAGCAGCGCTTGCGTGGTGGATGTCCATCAGACTGGGTCTGGATAGTTCCTCCAATGAGTGGCAGCTTAACCCCTGTCTTCCGTCAGGAGATGTTAAATTACAAACTTAAGCCATCCTATGAGTATCAGGTACAATAACAAGATAAATATGGAATGCAAAAGATAGACGAAGAGTGCATTTCCTCACATTGCGCTAACATATCGTCGCAACGATAGATTAAATAAGGTTATGTTTCGCGGGGCAAACATATCCACCATTTTATATGTGAACGCCATTAAATTACATTAATTTCTGCATCTGAGTGCAGATATAATCTTAACTTGTATTCATCAAATATGAAAGTTACTACATTTATTACACAAAATTAAAAATGGCATGGACTGCAGACTTTATTTTTTTTTGAATTTTTATTCATTTATTTAAATAAAATGTGACTTTGTAATCCTGTTTTTACCTTTCTTAGAGATCATATAATTATTAAAATTGAGACTCAGCTTGTGGTTTTCATTCAGCAATTCGTAGTTAACTTTTGCATTATCTTCCATAAATGGTATAAAATGAATTTCAAGCAAAGGTTCGGCCTCATATTGCTTATGATATCCGGTCATAAGTTTATTTCCTACAGATCATCTTTTTACAAAATAATTGTTTACAAACATCAAGTGTCTAAGCCTTGTGCGTGTTGTTTTCCTAAGAATAGAGGAAGTTCAAGGTGTATAGTAGGTATAAACACATTCATTTTACCATATTTATTTTCATACAAAAATCTTTTCCTTGTCAGATGGACGTACACTCTAAAACGTACTCTACACAGTGTTGTGCTGAACAAGTGGATAGCAAGAGAGAGAGAGAGAGAGAGAGAGAGAGAGAGAGAGAGAGAGAGAGAGAGAGAGAGAGAGAGAGAGAGATAGAGAGAGACTCGTCACACTATCCTTTGAAACAATGTATAAATCAGAGAGGGTGTTAAGATTCTCGATAGTCTTGTTAACCTTACCAAAATATCGTATGCAGAAGTGTGGTTCAAAGGAATACTTAAATCCAAGGTTACAATATGCTCCTTGCATACAGCTTTAAGACAGTTTTCGGTAGTTTTAATAAACGCACATGTCCAATTGGCCATTGATTTAAAAACTTTTACCAAGGATTTGTAACTTTTATAAAACTACCAATGTAAAGCATCTGAATCAAACCATGTGATCCTTCTGATAACCGCATTTTTTATCCTTTTAATTGACCGGTACAAGTGTAAAATTATATTAATAATGCCAAATATATGCGTTGAAAAACTTATTATAAATATGCAATGCCAGATTACTTTTCATGATTCGCACAGGCAATATCTCCGACTGCAGCCTCTCTATCTCCCTCCATCATAACAAGGCAGTGATAATTCCTATAATGATAAGAGCGAGTGGTCTTTGCATAAATCATACCAAATATAACATGACGGCAATTATAAATAACAACGTATTATTTCAGACAGTAAGGAATGAACAAAAATAAACCACTTAAAAAGTTTAACATACAATTGTTACTGACATCGGTTAAATGTTCTAAATGATGGAAACACAAATCATAATTTCACTTCGTGCAAAGATGAGATCTCATTACTGATGCTACCGACTCGCAAGAAGGAATATGAGTTTTTGTTCAGTTTAGTCAAAAGTTACATGAGTTATTTGAAAATCACTGTGTAGTTTATTTGAAGAGAGTAGTCAATTTTGCACTCAAAGAAATATGACAAAAACTGTCACGGATCCACTATGGTAAAACGGTTATATAAATTCACCTCCCTCAAGTTTACAATATTAGTCTTCGGAAGTTTACATTTACGTAGGCAATACGTGCTGAAAGAAATCTGCCTATATAAACATGAATACATTGTTTGCAGAATGCCCCGTGGAAAACACACATTTGGAAGAAGGACAAGGATGCAACAAACAGTACTGACAAGCCGAGACGTAAGATTAAATTCCGACAATTAGGCCAGTAAGTAAATCCAGAATCAAACACAAAATCAATTCACTGTGATACATTGCGTTGTCTTGATAAAGTCCAATATACCTATCTGATCTCGTCCCGATATATACGTCATCAACGAACTTACTTTCCTCTAATGATATTCATATTTTCATTGTTCACACTGTCAACAATAGTCACGTGAACAACCCTCATGGCCCATTTACTTGGAACAAATTGATCATATATCTTAAATGCAAAGACA
The DNA here is from genome assembly GCA_016746295.1 of Potamilus streckersoni. Taxonomy (NCBI): domain Eukaryota; kingdom Metazoa; phylum Mollusca; class Bivalvia; order Unionida; family Unionidae; genus Potamilus; species Potamilus streckersoni. Next base: position 1,604,020 of record JAEAOA010000671.1, on the reverse strand, counting down.
CTGTGAGGTCATTCACAACTGCAGTTATATTCACATGTTTCGACTACAAGTATAGGTCTAATGACTTAGTAAAGTTTACTTCATTAACTATTATGAGCATTGTTATTTTTTGTAATATCGTAGTGTTTGTTTTTGTAATCTTGTCGTTTTATATATTTCAGTGTTTGCAGATAACATTGTAAAGCACTTAGAGCTCTAACGATTACACGATGCCGATACGTCCGCATGAATTTTATTACTAGATTGGTAGATACAAACTTTAATCGAGTACCCATTTAATTTCAAAAGAAAGTTTGAAAATATTCATGTATATCGATAATATATTTCTAGTTGCACTTCAAACAAACCGCATTAATTTGAGGTTAGCAAGGACTCTATACTTAGTAGGTTATTCTACACTTTATGTATCTTCTCTAAAAGCGTTAACCAGTCATAATACATTAGAAGCACTATAACTACATCGCCAGTTCAGCCCTCCCAGACACCACTTTTAGCTAAGGAAAGCAAAAATTTGTTTGACGACCTAAGTGAAAATGATGCTTTACATTCAGTTCGTGAAGTCTCTAGCGTTTATAAAAATGCTTAATATATGTTTAACTAAATTGCGAAGAATAGATGTTGAGTTTCTATTACGTGACATTTGTAGCGTCCAGGCGACAGTTTCAATGTTTCTTTTCTTGTATAGGCGGTCTTTGGGCATTTTTCCTTAAAGGTTATGTTGTCGGATCTACGTTGTAGATCTCTATAACGATGCCTCTGGTTCATTTCATGTGAAGGTTTTGTGTGAGTAATGCAGACAATTGTGAACACATCTGTATTACTTTCACTCTGGTCGGACAAGTACAGATCGACTCTCTATACACGATTTGCTCAGTCGCGTATAGCTCATGCATATTTATTTCGGTGACACTTGACTCATGTTCATCTGCATAAGTCTTTCATCATATTTAAAGAGCACTTAGTGATTAGCACAGGTAGCGTATGACACTTCACAAGACAGGTCCGGGCTACAATTCATTTATTTGAGCAAGTCTTTATACCGTTTAAAAGTATGTATAAATCCGTCGTTTCTGGTAGATACAGGTGAGTTTGCTTTACCAATGCATTCTTAAACTTGGAACGACATACGTCAAGTAGTTTAGCTATATTTTCCGTCCGTGACCTTCCATACAAGTAGCTGTATAGTTGAGGTCATTTGATAAGAGCTATGTGCAATGCGCAGAAATAAAGGTAAGGACGACAACATCACCATTCTGGAAGCTGACCTTTCCTCTATGTGCTAATTTATTGCAGACTATGCAAATAAATCAAGTTATCCTTCGGCCACTAAGCTCCCAACATTGTCACGCTCTAAAAAAAAACCCAGCTCAGACTCAGACACTAAAGGCGCCAACAAAGGTCTCTGAAGTTTTGGCAGCTCGCTCTACATTTCCACCTCGACGTTTGACTTTTTCCTATTATGCAACAGTGAGGGACACCTAACAAAGAGCCAAGTTCCCTAACTCTCAGTATTCAGGTTGTATGGAACGAACAACCCATAACTCATCCATAATTGATGCTCCTCAAGATATTCTACCCACACGGATCGCCTGCGTTCGTTGCGTTTGTCCTACACCATATACTGGGGATCACGGCCACATTTTCAACATTACCGGCTCAGTCATTAATATCCCGGCTTCATGTACGTTGAACTTGAATTTAGCAGATAACCATCTCCTATCTAGCCGTCATACCACCTAGAGACACTCATCCGACACGATGTCAAAAATTGTTCCGTACACTTCAACATATGTCACTTCGCAAATTCGCTACACACTTTCACTAGAAGAGACTGTCTCGAAGTCACGGTTTTTAAGTCAGAGCTTTGTTAGAGTATTCTGAGTAACAGATCTAGCCGCTCTTCGCCAATTAAGTCTCAAGCATTACCGGGGACCTTAGCCTCACCTCATGCATCCAAGATAACGTTGATTGTTTTCTATACTGTCATCTATTCTACTTTATCTGTTGGCATGGGAAGATTCAACAGTATTTAATTATCAGGGAAGATTTTTTTTATCTGTTGGCATGGGAAGATTCAACAGTATTTAATTATCAGGGAAGATTCTGCTTTAGAGCCTCCAGTCAGGACATCTTCCAACCTTTGACTCGATGGTTATATCCTCCTCCTACTATCTCACAAACTGAACTAGATCTCCTGCATCTGTTGATATTACGACAGAATGGCTTCAATCATTTCCACAATCTGGGTGAGTTAGAGCCATTCTGACCACATATTCATCATTAGTTCTTTGGGGGTTCTATCTTTGCACACAATTAATGTGGAAAACCGAGCTGTTGAGAGTGATATCACCGCTTTCGGGAAGGCACACTACATACGTATGGATCGGATGACCTTTAATTACTCTCAGCAATAAATCCACAATATCGTTGACATATTTTCGATATTAGGCGTTCGTCTTAATGGCTATCTTCCAACATGTTGAACATAACTTATCTTCTCCCATTCTGAATACCTCAGGTCAGCAGGTCTCAAGAATGACCCGTGTGCTGAATAAAGCAGCTCAACAGATTTTACCCTGTGCTGTCACCACACCTACCATTATAAAATTGGCAAAACGTAAGTCAGTGGTCTCTAGTTGCACATGTCTGAAGAACCACCATACGGCTCAGCTAAGAACACATCCAATATCCTGTTTAACGTCCAGATTGGAAACGTCCGCAATCAGGCCAACCAGGAAACCAATTTTCTCTCTACAACTGCAACATTAATGGAGTTAAATAACTGTAAATCAATAAAATGGCATTAGAGACACTCATAAGGAAACGAAGGTCTAAAACCAGTCCTATCGAAACTATATCCAGCGAAAGCCACAGTGATTGCATACCAAAGCGGATCTTGCACCGACAGTGCCCTATCTCTCGTTAGGGAAAAGACATTCTGCGACCGGTCATCGACGTAAACACCCACAAGCAATTCATTCACGCTGCTTGGTTCTCAGGAAAGCCCCGAATTATATTATGAAAGCCATCGATGATTCGCCCTCAGTGTGCATTTAAATAGCGTATACTTTCATTTCATCTATTCAAAAGGCTTCCAGATCGTTCCTACGAATCGCCTGAAGCATCGTAGACCGATTCAGGGAGCTCCAACTGGAGATCAACATCAGTTCATGGGACTTCACTTGTTACCAATCTGGACTTCTCCTTACAAAGGAGAAACATCCGACCTAGTAATATATCAACAGATTTTTCGCGTAGGTATCGAGTTCAATACAGAGACAACATATGTCGTCTCTTTCAGTGTCTGATATTGAAATCCAAACGACGGTAGCACCTTTACTTTGCACGAATTCTATTTGCAGGGGAATTTCAATGCCTATTAGGCTTGCTCTCAGCGTTACTGACATCGTTGTGCTAGGTCATCTACTTATGGGTCCATTACAAATGATTCTTATGCAGGTATAAAGTAATCACGTTTTCCCACTATACCATGCTCTCATCATATGAACATAGCTGAGGCACCGTCTGTAGAATTGAGGAAAACTGACTTGGCTCATGGTGGGTATAAGTCTACAAGTATAACAGTCCGAGATTACCGTCTGTACAGATGCTTTGGATCCCAACTACTACCATCAAATCTGGAAACCAGCGATGCATCCTCTCCCCATGAACGACATGTTCATATTAATAAACTGCGGAGATGACTGCCATTGTGAGAGCCTTCACTATTGGTAGGAATATTTGCTTGGTAAATGAGTTCTCATTGTGCCCGCCAACGTTAGGATGCTGACTTTACTCAAGCGACACGAAATAGCCAAGTCAAATTTTTTTTTCTAAGAAAGTTAATACCAAGGTTACCGTTCTGCGATCGTAGACTTCTTTCCTCATCACCGAAGAGATGATATCGGACAAAATAAAAACAAATCCGACCTACTGCCAACTTTGAATGCACACTGCCGAAAACATTTAACCTATGCACAAGTGGCACATATCTCAGGTATTAATGTGACTGAGAAAGATACATTTTAAATCAGTTTCAAGGTCATCTCTGACGCACTTTTTCTAAAAGACTTGCTTTTGAAAGCATACGAAGGCACATGGCATGGTCATCTCTGACGTTCATTTCCTACCACTTGCTTCTGAAATCATAGGAAGGTACGTTGTCACTTAATGATGCATAAATGAACATGTAGCTAAACTGCAAATAGATAACATGCTCTGACTCGAGTTCGATGAAAGGCTACCACTCTACGATTGCTGACTCACTAGGTCATCACCAAAGTGTACATAAACGGCCAAAAAAAGACTTGCCCGACCTACACGCACATATTGAGTATACACGCCAAAAACCATTAACCCTGTGCCCATGTGGAAAATATCTTTTGTATTTACCTGGCCAAACGATACACCTTTTGAAACAATTTCAAGGGCTTGTTAGGCGCACCTTTGCTGGAAGACTGACTTCCTCATATTGTTAGCGACATATTGACCCTATCAGCAGCTTCGTATTGCATACAGTTCCCACAAAACCAGTCAGTCTTACTCATGACGACATCGTCTTTAATTGCCATGAGACACTTGTTTTCAACGGATAACCAGGCATTCGTCATGAAACCTATGTCTCGTCTAGAAACATTACATCGGGCTTTGATGTGGTTTCTTAAGAGAATATAACCGTTGCATAAAAGGAGGTCATTTACCTTACTATATCGCAAAACAAGACAGTATGATATATCAAGACAGATACTATTTTCCTGGATTTAGTGGGTGTTTCGCTTAGCATATAAGAAAATAACTCCGGCTAAAATTAACGTATTTCAGCTCCCAATGTTACATCAATTGCCATCAGCCGTACATTAGGGAGGAACTGTTCGCCAACCAACATCATTCAAGCTGTGGGGTGTATATTGGGGTCCTAATTACCTAGCCTTTATCTCTGATATATGGCATTCAAGATGGCCCAATTCGATCTAGTATGCACTATAAGAGCAGCTCAACAGGTCACCCCTTTGAGGTCCATAAACAACTTCTTAAGGCGCGGACTTCCACTGGATTTTTAGGTGGGGCGATTGTGTTCTTTTTTGAAGTAGCTCTACGATAGACAGCGTCACTCAATTCTCGTTCTCTAGACGCTATGTCACATACCATAAGGAAATTGTATTTTTCTAAGGTACTATGATTTGATAACGTATTTAAAAAGATAAACCATTTTCCTAAATAAATTTGTTTATTCAAGAGAATTTACCCATTTGCAATACATATGCACCCTCCCAACCTCCATGAAGTTACATCCATATAATGCTTTGCTTCTGCTCCAGTAGGAACTGAACGGTTCTAGGAATTTGCAGCAAAGTCTTATACCAAAGGTCAGATAGTACTTTCCTACCGCTACAAAGGTCGACAGACAACTGCTACCTTCATTTTAGCTAAAAGTAGTATCTACTACGGCTGAATATTCATGGTGGTAGTAGTTCTCCTAAGGTATTATGGTTGAGTAAGTGGTCTCGAAGAAACCTATTTAACTAGAAGTAATTGCTTTTTATTTACAGTGCAGTGAAATTGTCGGTTTATTTTATGGGAAATGCTCTTGCGAGAAGGGTGAAATGCACCATTCTGTATGCCACAGAGACAGGAAAGTCGGAAGGATTTGCTAGGACACTCTGCCAGATCTTCAAGCATGCATTCAATGCAAAGGTCTGAATATTTTCTGAAATCGCACATCGTCTATTTGGGTAGCGTTATTTGCAACAAAATGTCACATACACCCATGTAACCTAACACAAACCAACGGTATACAGCTTCAGATTACTGCTTCATATCCTTCTTAATCAGACATAAAATAAATAACTATCTCTGAATATACATTTTTATTGACTGAAGTAGTCCATGGCATATCTTATATCAGTGAACTTCCTTAATTCGATGTTTACAATGAATACCCTCGTAAGTTCCAATGTGACCACTTACTGTCAGTATGGTTGCATTCCATCTCACATGACAAACAGGCAATTCAAGGAAAAAATAAGTTCCTATTACCTGTTAGAAGGGAACAATATCCCCGTCATCCCACAATACACTTTCTGAAAAGATTTACAAACTACTTAGGCGTCTAAGATTGAGATTCAGTCACCAATATCAAACACATCAAATTCCGGTCAGTGATTACTTTAGTTACTTCTAAATATTCTGCGGAAATCACAAGTCCAAACATAAGAGGCATTTGTCACAAGGAAAACTGGTCAATGTTTCCAAATATTATACTGCTAAGGAAACAACAAAAACCTTGTTTGGTAACGTATAGAATAAAGTCTTTCCGAAATTTCCATAAGTATCGAAGTAATGGAAATGAAGTATAAATTTGGGCTCCAGGAAAAGAAAACATCAATTTAATTACGTCCAACTGATGCTATTTGGTCAGGTCTTCCCGAATTTAAAGCATAGTGTTTATGAGTATATCCATAATTATTGCTCTGAATAATTAATCATGAAACATAATTAATTTGCAATTAAGTTATTTTTTTAGCAAATAAAATAACATGTTTAAAATACTGCTAATAAGTTAAACTGTTATGGTTAGTACTTTGAATATAGTGACTATATATTAGATGAGACAGTTCGAATCTTGTTGGTCATTATCTTCTCTCAGTTTTAAATTTATTCAGTAAATTATTCGCGTTGTTTTGCAATAAAAGTCATTGAGTGTTACTTTCTCGATATTACCTTAAAATTCACTTTAAACATATTAGACTGTAATTTGTAGCATTGCATTTTTGTGGCAGTGTCTTCAATGCAACATTCCTTCAGTTTCATCGATATTTTTGTGTCATACTTCGAAGAACTTTATTCAGTACAAATGTTCAAAATAAACACAGTCTTAAGCTTAGCTTCGTTGAACCCATATCCTCAACGTTTATATTCTGTCTTGCTAAAGTTACACTGATTCTTAACGTAGGACCAAACTGGTTATATATAAATTAAAACGAATCTTTCAATGCTTTGCTGACATTACAATACTTAACCAATCTCTCCTCTATGAAAATCATTGTGATTCATGTAGGTAATGGCAGACTCAACAAATAGTTACACTGATATATAAGGAAATGTTAACTGAGTGAGCGACGGGGCGCATGGAATTCAACTCCACATCAATATTATCTTTTGCAAGATGACACCCGTTAAACATAGACTGTCTCTCTGATACATAAATTATCGTACCTTGTCAAAAGTTATTAAAAGAGAGATCAAAAGAAAAATTCATATAATAAATGCACTATCCACTATATTAATGCATACTATTTAAAATAATTTTATTGCCTAAATGTGAAGAGTTTCACTTGTTTATGTTACATTTTGATGGACTAAACGATTTCTTTATAATGTTTATGCGTTTTACTCAAAGTTAATTTCCCTGCAGGTGCTACCGATGGATGAATATGACTACGTTGATATTGAACACGAATCACTTTTACTGATTGTGACCAGCACATTTGGAAATGGAGATCCACCTGAAAATGGACAGGTAAGCATAGAAGCATGAGTCGAATTTGTATAAATATTTTGGAATGTTTCAACGCAAAAATGTAGTTTCTAAGCTATGTGAGAAATGAATCAAATTTACCTATCAAAGATGGGCAATGTAAGAATAGGTAAAACAGTTTTTTTCAGAATTGATCGGAATTGACTGAAAAGAAACTTCTTTATTATTACTCTAAAATTCGCATTTCTTTCAGTTGTCATGTTTTTATAGTTCATTGTTCGTTGTCGAGTTACATAGCACCTTCGTTTGCAACCAAATCGAGATTTATGCTTAATTATTAACGACCGGCTTGTTCATGGCCAAAACTCAGCTAATTAACCGACCACAACATACCACTCAACCGACTTTATTATTGGTTTTATTTAAGATAATTTTTACTTTGTTTAAACAGGTATTTGCAAAGACTTTACTTGAAATGAAACATCCAGAGCGCATTCACATGTACGTATATAAAGGAAACAATAATACATGTTCGCAATTTATAATCAAAATAGCAATGGATTGGTAGTGTATAGTGGCGTATGTTTGTTTGTCATCCGTCACGCTTTCATTTCATCTCATGAATCAATAAAGTATTGTTTAAAAGCCTCACATGCTTGTGTGCAAGGGGAAGCAATATATCCTGTAGAAAAGGAGTATCTTAGACAGGAACTGCACATTTCCCATTTCAGTTGCTTAAGTATCTCCAAATAAACTATTTGAAATATTGTTATAAAGTTTAGTACAGAAGATCCAACATATTTGTCCCACTGCAGATGCTATTAATTCTTTTAAAATTTTGTGTGTCTCTGTCATACTTGTCTCTGGTTAATATTTCCTTGAGTGTTCGGGAAAAGTTCAGTAAACCTGCCAATCCATTACACCATTTCAAGAGGTTTTGTCCTATGTGAGATTTTGTTCTGTCATATTCGTTCTTATAGATCAATCATACGATGTTTGATGAACTGTTAATTACAATTTAAGTAACGTTTTGTGATTAAATTTAGTACATTCTTCTATTTAAAAAAGATAGCGAGTCTTAAAAATCAACAGTCGTTATATAAAATGCATTTGATTGGTCATACCCATATATGTATGTATGTATGTATGTATGTATGTATGTATGTATGTATGTATGTATGTATGTATGTATGTATGTATGTATGTATGTATGTATGTATGTATGTATGTATGTATGTATGTATGTATGTATGTATGTATGTATGTATGTATGTATGTATGTATGTATGTATGTATGTATGTATGTATGTATGTATGTATGTATCACAGACATAAAAACTATTTCCTCTTCAACAGAGATTACATCAGATTCATACTATTTAGGATCATACAAGGTCATGAAATACAACTGAGAAGTGACAAAATTTTAAGTCAGCTTCTGTCATCTACCGTGTTGAAAAAAGGCGACTTTTCAATACCTATAATCATACAAATATGTATCAGAGCAAACTAACATTTAGCTTTGCGTGGTAATGCTCTTTGAACATATAATTGGTGATAATACATTATGAACGTTATTACATCTATATATGTTATGTGGTTAAGAGTAATATTGAAATGGTAAAGGAAAGGAAATTGAAAACTTCATTAAATATAACATTATATGTATTTACTTCTATACGACAAATATATGCATGTTGTTATGCGTGTGGTTTGAGTGTATGCTTGTACATTTGAGTGATTGACTAACTGACTTCCTTTCCTCTTCAGAAAAGTTTTATATCATGTTATGAAAATCACGAATTATACACATTAAAAAAGTCGAAACATATAACTAAGAAAGTAACCAAGAGGCATTGATCGTAAGCTAACACATTTACAGGATGAAATATATAAATGCATACTTTGTATAACAATCGTTCGGCATAATGTTTAAACTTGTACAACTTTGTATTATGGCTGGACCATCGTGTCCTGTCAAAGAGCGGACCCTTTATCATTTTGCATATAGACAGTTGTTTCCAGTTTTTCTGCTCCATGAAGTGTATTAAATTAAGGAACCTTTACGTTCGTTGGCGCAAAGGCTGATGTAGGAACATATCTAGATCGTCGTATTATGACTTTATGGTCATAAAGTTAGTAATAGAAAACAGCTCAAACCAACAATGTTTCTAACATTCCACAAATAATTTATTTACGTAGCATAGAAAGTGAAAGTTTCAAACACTTTCAATATTGCTAATTAAGTCTCAAATAGTCAAAACTGTTCTAAAGCCTGTCCTAATGAATAAAGTTGTAATTAAATTTCAGTGATGCTCGATAACAGATTCACCACCGAACGTGCCGATATATCTGTAGTCTTAAAGCTATTAATGTACTGGTAACCTGAAGATGGATTATTTAATAAAAGTTTTACAATTAATCACAATTATATAATCAACAATGTCCATGTCTGAATACACTATAATTACAAAATAAATCTCTCTGTCCAAACATTATTTATGAAACTTTGTAATGCCAATGACTGCGTAATTTGAAGAAAGAAATTCAGTTGAAGTGAAACTCAGAACACATCCAAAAGACTGGTTTCTGCTTCAGATGTTATTGCAGAAACAAAATTAATTTTTAAAGTTGACACGATTATAAGCCCTTCGACCTAGGTGACATTTTGCATGTTTTTGAACTTTTGCGTTTTTTAAATATTAGTTTACTCTAGAACTCTATCAACAACTCTGAAAAGAAAAAGTAAAAACATTGATACTCGTTTGAGATGATATATGTATCAGAATATACCGGTAGCTTTTTATTATTTTGTGAATCAACACGCAAATTGATATTGCACTGTATCAAATAGAAACATACTGGCATACAATTTAAAAAATTGAACCCACTTAAACAATTCACAACTACGGCGTACTGATATTCATATTGTAAATCAGCAATAACGTAGAAGACGTAGCTTGCAGGTAGTTTGTTTCCATCTTAACTGATATAAATTTATATTATTCCAAATGCCCACATTTAAGAAACCAATGTCATCTTTGACCTTACCGTTGAAGACATGCGTTTGGTTTTGCATATGGACCTTGTGAAAATTTTAGTCTACATAGATTCCTTATAGAGTTTTAAAATGTTTACGAATTTTACTGATAAGTTGCAATAGTGTTTTATTGAAAGCTAGTACATATGGTAAATAATGGCTTTAATGAAATGTTTCACTTGTCTAGTACATTTCCTTGAATTATTCATGTTTCGCGTATTTTGCATATTTTACACGAAAGTAAATAATTAAATTGTTTGACGTCATTGATAAGCAAGGTTACGCGTTCCTCACTTACTTTATACACCTATAGAATTTTTACAATTACAGTTATTGAGGAGGTCTTTTAATGTTTGACCATATTAATAATAAAGTCACATATCTGTATGCAGATCTCGATATGTGTTTCTTTTTTTCTAGTTACTTACAAATGATGTACAAACCATACGAGTGTGCAGGTAGCATGCATTACATTCGAATTAGAATGCACTGCATATTTGTAAGTAACTCATTTATGATGATCCACTGTATGCTTATTCGTCTTTAAAATACAATTCCAGCTCTTTACTTTGGCATAATGTTTTATGTTCTTGTAGAAGTGATAAGGGGGAACGATCACCATCTGTTCGCATCAAACAGTCTGCCTTGAAAGGCAATGGATCTTCATTGGACCGCAACAACGACGTTTTAAAGAGGAATAATATCATGGCAATTGACACAGTGTCTCTTCGGAACGTCAGGTATATAATCATGTATAGTTTGCTTTCGGTGTCTATTGCATTTGTTTATTAATAGATCAATGATATCATAGGTCAAAAGTCTGTGGATCGTATATACAGACAAATGACATCATGGTCAAACAATGGTGTTTGTAGGAAGGACATTACATTGAATACATTATTATCAGGAATGTCTAGCTCTCTTTTATGAATGGTACAAATTAAAATCAACATTAGCTGTTTTTATTAGAGTTTAAATAATATTTACATCAAATAAAGCAGTCTGTTGTTTGATTTACGAAACTAGCATCATATCAGTGATTAATACATTTGATAATTGATCATTCTTCTCAAACTGTTTATATTTAGGTATCCAATAGAAATACGTATTATCAACCTTGCTCCTTTTAAGTGTGGATATTGAAGGAATTTTGCTGCATGGAAGTATCCATTTATGGGTGGCCACTGTAATGCATTTATATTACCCTTGTCTTATGAAATCCCTGTGCCGTATGGTTTTTACCTTGCGTACTTCTTCGCACTTTTTTTTCTAAATAGCGAGTTATAGCCGCATATAGCCAGATATACTCCGAGGAGTAACCATCTTTGTATGCATTTTTGTGTTGATAAGCTCGTTGGTTATTGTAATTGTTCAGCGTTATTTCTGTACTATAAGTAAAGCATCATTTAGTGCTTTTTGCGTCCTTTCTGTGGGTGTCAGCAATGATTGTTTGTACACTATATATATATATATATATATATATATATATATATATATATATATATATATATATATATATATATATATATATGTGTGTGTGTGTGTGTGTGTGTGTGTGTGTGTTTGCAGAAACAAAATCTTGTCGAATATCCTCTGTTAATACCTAGTGCAGACATCTTAAACATTCCAATAGAATCTAAAATTCTACCGCTATATTTTTAAGCACATGCAATCAATTGAGAATTAGCAAATGTGTTGACACTGTTCATGACGCAATTGGCAGTAGGCGAAAAGGAATAATACAGACTTATTATGTTCATCTTTGGCTTAACAGTACGAAATCAATCCATATGGCATGCTAACGGATCGGGTTATTGCATTAACCTATCATTTGGATGAGCTCTCAGGAAGCTACATATAAGTATTAATTGTGTGTTAAATGACGTCATTAATATAAGTTTTTAATTGATTGTAGATATTCGGTGTTCGGCCTAGGCTCGAGTGCTTACCCTAAGTTGTGTGCTTTCGGTCACTATTTAGACAACATATTATATGATTTGGGTGCAAAGAGGGTACTACAGATGGGCGAGGGGGACGAGGAACACGGACAAAAAGAATCTTTTAAAACCTGGGCGCAGGCTATTTTTAAGGTAACACAAATTATGTTCTTAAGTAGTAACCTGAGCAATTTACATTTTTAAGTAATTAATGGCTCGTCACACTGATACATTTTGTTATATGGCATATTGACAAACTTGTAGACCTTTTGCTTGAAATATTCGGGAACTATTTATAGGCGCAACATGTGTTGAAGAAGAGTTTACAAATATATGTAGTCAGCTTTTTACAGAGTTTATGGTTAAATTGGAAAAGCAAGTCGGAGTGCTTAGAGACATACATATATAGGACTGCACTATGCGAACTTAGAAGTGACCGTTGACCTATCTTATTCAGCTACCGCTAAATGGTATATTTTCCATGGATGGTTCTACGAACTATTGGCAAATGTAGGTCATGGTTATCAGGGTCACAAATTAATATAAAGTCATCGATTCGGATGTGTAAGGTTACATTTGAAATCAACTCACTTTGTCGTGTTATTTTCTCCATGGAACTGGCTGAGACGTATCGTTCAATAATGAATTTGTTTCCATTTATATACAACACCGTGTCCTATATATTGTTGAATTTGTATTAAAGGATATTTCAAGTATGCATTCACCTTTATCAGTTTGGTATCATCATTATGGTATATATGTGTCCGTCATGGCGTTCTGGTTTTGAAAGATGATTATGTTACCGTTTTGATAATTTGAAAAGAAATAATGAAGGTTCGTTTGTATCTGAGCCATTCAACTATATATGACTTATAAGCGTACAAAAGTAGAACACACAATTTAATGTAAATTATTTTCGGTAACTAAAACTGAGCAATAACTATATTCCCTGCAAATTTAGTCTCATCCTTTCTCAACACTTATCTAAAGTGGCTATGTTATTCTTGTAGCTTTTAGTATTTGGCCCCATTGTATGCTATTAAACATTATGTACAATTCTCTGAACATCCTCTATACGTCTATAATCGTTTTAAGGATACTAGAAATCATCAAAACTCTAACTTTTGTCTAGATATAAAGACATCTGACGATGTGGTATTCCTTACTTTTATTACAATTATTACGTTGTCCTTTCAATAAAGAGCTTGATGTTTTGGAAAATTAGTACGTCATAACAAATATTTCTTTTTATTTCACTGGTAGACATCTGACTGTTTTAACTTTTAGATCAAACGGTGCTAATATCTTAATCATCATGGAAATATACCGGATATTCTGTGTTATGAAAGAATAACGTCTGCATTCCAGACAACATGCAGGCTTTGTTCGGTTTGAAAGAATATTCGCCAGAAGAAACGATGTACATGCATTGAAATATTTCCTCAAATCGTCTCATAAAACTAGCATTTGCACGTGGATGTGAGCAACATCAGTGTTGAAATTCTTTTGATATTTCATAACGAGTATATGCTAGCATGCTTATGCACGAAACCACTTAATATTAATGATCTGGTATATCTTATAAGTCCACGCAAATCTAAATACACAAACAGTATACACCCTGTATTCTGGTTAATTCCGTTATTTCAAAATACACATATAAAGAGATGATTTATAAATGTATGAAATGATCCATACTGGTTGATCACTTATTTCCCCAGACTGCGTGTGAGGAATTCAGTGTTGGAGATGAGAAAACAATACGCGATGCCGTGGGTTCCTTTGCTCAAACCGATCTCACATGGTCTCCTGAGAAGTTCAGGCTTACACCCTCTGAGGAAACGTCAGCTGACATTTGTGAAGGTAGGTACTCTGAAAGAATGGTATAATCTGGCTGTTGCATAACGTACAGGATTTATCTCTTCACTACGCAGCAGCACAAACATATATCAACATCAATGTTTCCTTGAATTTTAACTGGCATGAGAAACTATTGCATAATTATATCATATTAATCGTAAGAAGGATTATGAATATTCTTATAAAGGGCTTGCAATAAAAAATGAAAGATTCAAAACCAAAAGCATCGCATGACCAGTTGCTGGGCTGCTTATTACGCAGAAGAACCACATCGGCACTGAACCGCATATGTCTATGTACTCATAATATTCAGTTGTACGTTTTATTTGTACCTAGGTCTCTCGAAGCTACACGGGAAGACTGTTGTTCCTTGTCAACTTATCGAGAGAAAACAACTGCAATCTTTGGATTCGAGGTATTAATTTGCACACTACTGAGTGCACATTTATACATCACTTTTCTATAACATTTCTTTGTTTAATTTTGATCATGAGGAAAGGGTAATTCTCTGTTGTCTCTTTGACATGTATGAACTTCAAGGCGTCAGCGTATGCTGAATGTAAAAATCCGAGTTTCCTCGGATGAGATTTACAAAATATTTTATCTCTGTAATTACACAAGTTTCATTCGTAAATTTCGTGTTTAACGCATATAATGTTCATGCAGTTATATACTATTGACAGTGATTATGTTCCAATATCCTCACTAGTACCACGACTAATAAGTAGTTGAGAATATGCTCTAAAGTTGTTCAAACAATTTAAATAAAATAGGTAGTATTTGTGTTCTTATATACCATAATTACTTTATTTTAAATGCTACCTTTAGATGCACCTTTCCCAACTGGACATAAGGTGACAACCAATCGCGTCTTAAATGGCAGCTCACTAGTGTTCACATTTCGCGAACTTCTGCTACTCAGCATAAACGTTTTATTTCTTTCTGTTGCTTTGATTGCAGTCGGCAGACTTTGCTGGTGCGCTTAAACACACAGGGTGCGTCAGAGCTAATACATTCACCAGGAGACCATTTGTCGGTATTTGCAGAGAATTCACCTTCTCTTGTAGACGGGATCATTACCCGCTTGCACAATGCTCCCCCTGTTGATCAGAATATTAAGATTGAGATGCAAACAGAACGTAAAACTCCACTAGGTAAAATGAATTTGCTTGAATGTCTATACAATATATTTCTTCTCATTAAAAGTTACATACAGGAAGACGAAGACAGAGATAGAGCTTGACTATCATAAAAAATTTTCAGAGAATTCGTGGTTGATTTTAAATGTGTTTACAACTGGAATGAGCGGTATAAGTTATCTAGAAGACAATGTAACAATAAAATGCATGACCCTAGGGATAATCAATAAACACATGTAGCTTTCTAATTAATTTTAGGCAAATGTTGCTAAGTAAATATTTGTCTGCAGGCCTGTTTATTGTTATTATTCCATTTCCGAAAATTAGATGTTTGGTTATATGTATGCTTTCAGGCAATATGAAAACATGGGAAAGGTTTCCGAAGTTTCCAATCTGCACGCTGCATACAGCTTTGTCTAGATATTTGGACATTACATCACCACCTACTCGAAGTTTCTTGAAGATCTTAGCGACACAAGCATCTAATCACAGCCACAAAGAAGGATTAGAAAATCTCGCCAATGTACGGTTTAAATAGATCAGACAATACAAACACTTAATATTCGTTGACTTACCTGTAAAAGGGTATATTTATGTTGCTTTATAATATCATGGCTGTTTCGTATAAACTGTTACATGTTTTCAAGGCATTATCATTATTGTCATGTGTAAATGTAATAGAAAAACTTCCAAGCATATGTTTTTACAAATATTAGCTAACACCGATGCATCACAACCAAACTTAACTGCAATAATATTGGTCAATGATGAGTGTGAACAACTATTCCCATTGCATACTTTTCTGTGCAAGGTCCTTAGGTTTCCCATGTGTAAAAGATGAAATTAGTTGCTGAATCATTTACGAATCAAAACAGGGATGATTACATTGTTGCTTTCTCACCGCTACCGTTGGCTAGATTCCGATATTGATATTGTGTGCTTTTTTATGACTAATTGCATTAGTGTTTATTGATGTTCTTTGATTGTCATTACTATTTTCTGAATAACTATTTCTAAAGATAATGACATTTAAAACATTGGTTACCGTATAACAATGTCACAATTTGAAAACTAGTTTTACAATTGATTGCGAATGGCGTAAATGTTATCTTGAAATAGTGTGAATGAAAGTGTACATTTTGTTTTCAAAATTGTGTTATTTAGGACCTGCAAATGTATGAGGATTGGAAGCATAGGAAACGTCCTAATCTGTTGGAAATATTAGAGGAATTTCCATCCCTTCAGATTCCGGCGGCTCTCATTCTGACACAGCTTCCTTTACTGCAGCAGCGGTACTACAGCATCAGCTCCTCGCGAGCTGTATACCCGGGAGAAATACACGCTACAATTGCTGTCGTCAAGTACAGAAGTCAAGGTAAGAAATTATAATGACTCATTAGTATAATAGGATAA
Source organism: Potamilus streckersoni (assembly GCA_016746295.1). Taxonomy (NCBI): domain Eukaryota; kingdom Metazoa; phylum Mollusca; class Bivalvia; order Unionida; family Unionidae; genus Potamilus; species Potamilus streckersoni. The sequence goes on along the minus strand of JAEAOA010000671.1, from coordinate 1,587,154 downwards.
ATTTGTTCCTGGGAACCATCAAGGTGTATTCGCTATAAGCCATGCCACGCTGTATCAATAAACATACAATAAGGTAGAATTGTAATGGGATTTTGTTATGTACAGCTGCATAAAAATGTCATCCAATATTGGAAACAATATTGAAGTTGATTTTTAATATCAAATTAAAATACAGTTAAATAAATTATAGAGACTTTTATTGTGTGAAACGTTTGGTATTGTAATTAATAGTGCCTATTATATGTCACGTAGAAAGGTACTTTATCTAAATTAATGTAGATAGTTGATTGCGTCGTTCTTTGATTTGTTCCAGGTGGCAAAGGACCCTTGCACGAAGGCGTATGCTCATCATGGCTGAACAGAATTGCATCAGGAACTACTGTGCCTTGTTTTGTCCGAATGTAAGCATAAATTCTCTCTCGAACATTTCGATAAGGCATTCATTTAATGCAACTATAATTCCATAGCTGAAGGTAATATGAGAACTTACTGCTATGTCATTGTTATCAGAACTTGCAGTATGCATTGTTTTGGATGACACATCGTTGCTAAGACACAATTGTTGTTAAATCAGATTGTTCAACGTTATGATAGTAAATATCTCTCATTTCAAAACCATATTTTGCGTCTGTTTTATTAATAATTTAAGAATAGCATTCACCTCGCCGAATGAATCATTCTCCATGGAATACAACGGCATATATTACGCATTCAAGAAACGAATTTGTACAGATGATAAGAATATTAAAATAAATAGTTCAGACAAAAGGATGGCCGATATATATATATATATATATATATATATATATATATATATATATATATATATATATCTATATATATATATATATATATATATATATATATATATATATATATATATATATATATATATATATATATATATATATATATATATATATATATATATATATATATATATATATATATATATGTGTGTGTGTGTGTGTATGTGTATGTCTGTGTGTGTGTCTGTGTGTGTATGAACATAAAATTCGACCTATAATATAGCAAAATGGAAATGCCTCAATCAGATAAGACACTGGTGTTACATATTTGTGTGTGTAACTGTGTGCAGGAGTTGGAATGGGAGGATGTTGAATGTTATCCAAATACAAACAATAACGTCCAAGATAGAAAAACCATTCTTGGAAAAATATTTAACTCACGTCACGTAGTAGAATACAAGCGTCATGAATAAATTAATACACAAAAATGATCGGTTTCACTTTCAGTCAGACATTGGACAGAACTGCACTTATATAAATATTATTCCTTGATAAAGTAGATATCACGACTTTCATTCTGAGGTGGATTATATTTCAGTGCACCATCATTCCACATGCCCAAGGACAATACCCTTCCAATTATCATGGTCGGTCCAGGCACGGGTATAGCTCCACTCCGTAGTTTCTGGCAACAGAGGAAAATCGACATGAAACTGTTACCAGTTTCTGCAAAACAAGGTACAGAACACACCCGTTTAAACAGCACGTTTTGCACAGCCATCTTGACGTTATAGAGAGGACAGGTGTAAATAAACTCTACTCTATGTATAGCGTCTCTAAATAAAAAGAACCCACAACAATTTAAAATATAATTTCCAAATTGTTGGAGTTAAAATACTACATCGTTATCAATATCCATTTGAGATACTGACTTTAATTGTTTTAAATCGTTTTGAAGGTACCAATTTGCTTACGTAGTAAAATATATATCCTCTAGCACCTGTTAAGTGGAAACTATCTTCTGTTAAAGACAGTTTACTTTTCGTGATATGGATTTTGGTACTTTTATTTAAACTTGTTAAGCATACACACATTATTCGGAATCATTATCTATGATCTGCAAGGGTATTCCAACAAGTACAACTAAGCAATTGCTAATAAAACTATCAGAAGTTCTTGAAGAGATTAAGTTATCATCAAAATTAAATATCACATAGTAAACTGCATGAATTAGTTCAATTACTTCACGTTTAGAATCAAGGGCTATTCTTTAATGTATTACTTGCTTGCTTGTTTTCCTGCTTCTAACTACTACGACTACTACTACTACCACTATAACTACTGCAACTTTTACTACTATTATACAAATACTAATACCAATAATAATTATAATAGCGAGAAGATGAAGAAGAAAGAAGAATAGGAATGAGAAGAAAATAACTGGAATGCAGAAGAAGGAAAAAGTAATAAAGAATTGTTTCTTTACTGTAGATAAAAATCGGTCTGTCTGGGGAAGGATGTACCTGTATTTCGGGTGTCGAAGCTCCCTGGTGGACGATATATACAGGAAGGAGCTGCAGACAGCTAAAGAGGAGGGCGTATTGACAAATGTCTACACCGCTTATTCTAGGGAAACGGATAAACCAAAGGTACGACAGTGATTAATCTTCTACTTATCAATATTAGTAAGCCAATTTATGGACAAGATTTTGTCAACGGATTCCTTCCACTAACAACGTATGGATATACATGTGAATCCAGAGAAATATTTTGGCTTTATTCACCTTTTCATAACATTCAATAAAATACAATGTGAATTAAAATCAGATTTTCCAACATTGGACTCTGGACAAGGAACATGAGCATAATATGCATCTCGATTTGTTCACCCAACCGTCCCTCCATCCATGATGTAAGTAAGATGACTTTAACTTGGAAATATTTTCTTATTTGAAATGTGTTAAAGTAATGAGAACTTGATAACGTTCAGTATAGCATATGGGTTCTACTTTATTAATCATATCGTTATAAAATTGTATAAGTAACACTTTACGTAGGTAGCTTATATAGTGACTGTGCCAAATGTTATTGTCATATTTTGCTTTAGATATTAACTATTAAATACAAGAGATAACGCATTGGAAAATATGCATGATTAGAAATAGGCAATTGAGATTGGTGGCATTTTGCTAACCAGGTATTAACTATATTTATACTCTCTTGTAAAAATCATTCCATTGCTGATTATCTCTATCCATGATAAATGCCCACAAACAACAGTGTATCCGTCAATCTGAATATAGGACTTTTAGAATCAGTTATGTTTGATAAGTTGTTAATTACAATAATCATTTCATCAACTTCTGAACCACTAATGCATCTAAAATGTGCATAAACAAAACGAGACGCAAATACGAAGGTTGTGAGCTATGAAAAATATGTAAGACATCTATTGATTTTTGTTTCAATTGTAAATGAGTAGCATTTGTAAGAATGATGGTGAGAACAGATTTTCTAATAATAAATTATAATATTTTTAGTAGAAGTTTGAAATTAAAGTGTTAATGGTTGCGAAATAGAATTAATCAATAGTATACATATTTTTAAGGTTTACACATAGCGTTATATAGTATGAATTATTTTATACTGGAATGACATTTTAGGTCTCCATTGATCATAGACACATTTTTATAAGCCAGTTTCCATATTTCAAGGATAAAATTAAGACACAATATCACATCAATTCTTTTTTCTTGATCCATGCACTAGAATAGTACTGTTCAAATCAATTTACAATCATTTGTACATTGTGTCAGTATCTGAATATGGCCCATGTATACGCGAGTGAAGTTTATGAGGTGAATAAAAAACACTATTTTTCTGTGTCTGATAATATTTTGTATTATATTACAAAAGCACAAATTAGTTGACCTCCTTTTAAGATATTTTTAAAAATGTTTCTATGTGCTAAAGCTAAAACAATGAAATATATAGCTGACTAGTGTTTATTCTTTATTATACCAACATGCATAAAGTACAGCTAAATTAAGAGTCTTAATATTTATATATTTCCGGTCTCCGGTTTGCAGCGTGGTTTAAAGCTTTCTCCTTTACCGATCTCTGCCATCTCACCTATGTCCGCGTCGCTTTGAGTCTCAAGCTTAGGCAATGCGGATATGTGAAAACCTTGCCAATAGCTCCCCGTGAGTCGGTGATTTTTACCTGAATTTTCCCGCGTTCGCTCATGCGAGGCGCCATATATTGTCTATCTTGCTCTGAGAAATGGTGCTAAACCCAAAAAACAACATTTACATTTTCCACAAAGTAAGGTTAAAAATCTAAATAGGAAATTTTATTTTCCAAGCATTCACTACTTGTAACGATTCCTTAACACTCGTTTACGTATCCCATTACAATATTCTTCCCAAAAGTTTCATAAAGTTATTATCCCGACAATTGTTTTCATTTGTATGTATCTAATCCTAGATGATTGTGTTGCTTAAATGAATTCTGTTTAAAATTCGACATACTTTGTCCACTATTCTCTTAGTTTCTTTTATTTTTATATATTCCTTTACATTCCGTCAGTTTTTGCACTGACAAATTTCAAAACAATTTACAGAATGTTTTATAACAGTATTAAATGATTTGGATTAAACCTCCAACATATTTTTACGTTTCCGAACAGCTACCTTTTATAATTGTGAGAGTTAATATAAAAATAAGATTAAGATGCTACAATGCATATGCTATGTTACGTATGATTGACCATTTAAAGGAGATCGTGTAATATATAAACTTAAACCAAATAGGACTAGATAATGAGCCTTCTAGTTGTAATTACAGATTCGTTGTCCATCCATCTGGAACAAATAATCGTTAAAGAGACAATCAGGATGACATCAAATTCTATTTTCTTGGGGACTATCGAAAGAGGAATAAGTTTTGCTTTGCCATATAAGAATGAAGAGTTGCTTGGCTTTTTAAAACTGAGGTAGCCGGTATAAGAATTCTAGAATTGTGTATATTGTTCCTGAAAAAAAAAAACAGAATAAAACGTTGTAAGAAATTTTTAGACGTAATAGGGAATGCATGTAATCCGGTCAGTCATTCCAGAAATGTTTAGCATCATAATTAACATTTTACCGACCATGATACATGTTGTTTATTAAATAACAGAGAAAAACAAACACTAAATACTTCCATCTACGTTAACTCACAATTCAAATCCAATACGATTGATCTCATTTCACCCAATAATACTCAGCGAGCGTGATTGCATAAATTTGTACTTAAAGTTTAGTTTCCTATGCATATTTGATTGACTGATTCCTTTGGATATGCTTGCATGTCAGGTATTGAACAGAAACGATTCAATATTCATAGTGGAATAAATACGTTGATGCGAACTGTCACATATAAGTACTGAATCATCTCAAAGACATGTAACATTATATTCCTTATTATTAACTAAAATACCTGTTATATTTATATATATATATATATATATATATATATATATATATATATATATATATATATATATATATATTTATATATATATATATATATATATATATATATATATATATATATATATATATAGTACCTCATATTATAGCAAAACTGAGAGTATTTATGCAAGGGTATAATTAGGTATGATGATATTTACTCACCTTTTCTGCAACACCTTTTCACTGGATATAAGTATGATGTACATTGTGTATGACTGCTGAAATATTGCAATAGGGTTTTGTACAGAAGTCCCCAAACTAAACTATTTTGTAACAATGTTTTACAAACGCAATAATTAATATCATACTCGGTATTAACATAATGTTATACTTGATATATCTGCATTTAATGAATTGTGCTTGTTTTTCTGATACATTTATCATTTTATCATTTTAAGTACACTAAGCATTTCAACTAGTCCTAATCCTCCATCCAAATAACCAAATAGTTATATTGCCGTTTTATTATAATCTCTCAAGATCGGAAATACATCTTACTCTGAGTGGACAATACTGATAAAATGTCAAACTTCAATAATAATTTTATTTTGATCTAATAACTACCGCTTCTGAAGGTACTATGCTATTAATATTTAGTTTATAGGGTATCAATTCTGTGTGGTAAAACATTTATCTGGGTGCTTTCTTCGCCATTATAAATCCATCGCATTCTCTTCATAATCGCATAACGTGTACTTTATGGTTTCTAAAATTTTGAGATTTTTCTAATTAATTATTTTTCTACTGTATGACTGAAATTATATTTTAACTTGCACATCTTAATAAAATGCTTTATGCCATTTTTCCATTCTTTTACCAAATCTAGCACATTAATTCGTTGTTCTCTTATTTCCTTCTTTATATCTTTACCATAAAGACGAATATTAATTATAAATGCCACAATTAATTCAATAAACGAATATTCCTTCAATAAATGTAACATCCTGAGAGATGAAGAGAGTTTCTGGAATAGAATAAATACAATTTGTTTTTCCTTTTACACATTTTAAGACATTTTCTATTAGTGGGTATTGCGAGTCCTTGAAAATGTATATATGTTATTCGAAAAATAATTTCCATCGTTAGAATTTGAAAATATACATTTTAAGTATTCTTTGTGTGTTAAATCGTACACAATAATATTTAAATGGCTACTACTTTTGATGTATTTAGATTTTATGGTCTCCTTCGAAATAGAGTGCATGAATTTACAATTTCAAACATTAACATGGTCAATGAAGGAAGTATCAAATACTGAACAATTTGCACAATGTAAAACAAAGCCATTGCATTAACACTGATGCAAGTAAACAGACAACACTATTCTTCCAAACTCAAACCAGACAAGTGAGTTGCACACCTCAAAGGAGGACAAATATAAAGCGTTTGATAAAAAGAACAAACAATTCTTATCAATATTTTTGACCTTATATTTTATATAGTTATTTATTTATATTCGGTGATCATACATTTATCTCTGATGGAACTTCCCCAATATCAGTATTAGAAACCATCGTTTAGAGACACATCTACCATTTTGTATAAAATTTTAAATGGAGTTCTGAGCATGTGTATGTCTCATAAATTGACATGATCTATTATGATTTTATATTTGTTATCCTAGAGCAGCGTATTTACCTGCCTAATTGTATTACCTAACCATCTGGATATCATTATTATCTGCAGACGTACGTTCAGGAATACTTAATGCAAAATAGTTCCGACATCTATAATATCATGGTTCGAGAGGAAGGACATTTCTATGTATGTGGTGACGCAGAAATGGCAACAGATGTTACGGCGACATTGGAGAAAATCCTTCAGAAAGAAGGGAATATGCGGGCAGAAGATGCTACAAATTTCATACTGAAATTACGGGTAGGTGTATATATGTGATTTGGATTTATAATGTAGATTTTTAGCATTAATTCAGTGCTGCGGTATTTGTAGTGCGGCAGTTTATAGTTATGTCTAGCACTGGGCATCTTCCCACCGACATGTGGCATAATATTCCACACGACCATATTATATTGACATTAACATATTAATAACGAGCTCCTAACGAGGCGACCGTAAGTACTATTTTTATAAGCCTTTGGTATAACTACGCCATGGTTTTGAACCAGTGACCTCTCTCATTCGAGACAGACTAAGCCACCAAAGCTGTCAAAATACTGGTAGGAAGGAATCGGTTCATTCAGTTACATGTATGCACTTGTACCGATCAATTACTGGCCCATATGAATATGGGCGAATCAAAATGTACTTTGTTTTGTACCAAGACGTGTAGCGGTTACGAAATATATAAAGGCAATGAGTCTAGAATATGCCAATCTTGATATCAATAATAATGACGCAGCATTTTTCAAATCAAAATTCATTGGTACAATGCGGTCCGGTACATTGCGTTTGTGCCTAGATATGTCTAGATGTATATAATATTATGTAAATCAAGAAGACGTGGATATTAAATAATGTATTTTATTGCATCATTGTAATATTACATAACTGACTCTAGTTAGTGAATGTGAACGTTGATTTGTTACGTCATCAACCTCTTCAACCTATGTTAGGTGCAATAACAATTTTCTTTATAGGATTTAAACCAGTTCCACGAGGACATTTTTTGGAACGACTTTAAGGAGCTCAGAGGTAACAGGCAGGACCGAGTGGCAAGCGAGGAAACTCTAAAAGTACATCAAAGTCAAAGGAGAAGCGAATAAGTTAATGTGATTAGAGAGGTTATCGTCTCCATGTAAGCCACGGTAGGTATGCTACGCTTTTGGCTACAAATTAAACTTTAATATTAATCTATCTTCTGTTGATTGTGCCCCTATTTTGCACAATCATAATCGGCATAGACAAACGTTTGTTTTCGACTACGTACACTTCCAAATGTGACGTTAACTCCTGGTGATAACGGTACATATTGTCGTTTATTTGTATAGTCTTCAGTTTACATGCAACTGTTATTGTTTATTACAAAACCATCAATTGGGTAAAAGATAGTGATTTTTCAAGTTTACACTCTATATAAACAGTATATATGATCTTATAATTTTTCTCATTCCTTAGATAATCTGGAGACAAAACATGTAGGTATTACTTACTATGTTGTACATATGACAAATCAAGAGATCCGGTTCAGTTAAAAAATTTACAATTTGAATAGACAGTTGCCTAGCAATAAGAACAATTTTCTGTACCAACATGCATAGATCTGAGGATTTACTTTGGTGACATAAACATTACATTTCGTCATATGGAACAGTACCAACAAAACTAATCATCCACTTGACATAATTCTAAAGGCCGAGTTTGAAGCTGCACAGTCATTTCGGATACTATAGTTAATACTTTAAAACGGGAACATTATCTGTAATAACATTATATATATATATATATATATATATATATATATATATATATATATATATATATATATATATATATATATATATATATATATATATATATATACTATCCTAATTTCAGTGATGGCTTTAAGCGTTCACTACTGCTGCATTTATAATGCCTTTGAACTGACGAAACTTCGATATCTTTGATGTGGTCCCCGATTGCACACTTCCTACCTCATGCTATACTGTTAGCTACTGTTCACTCTCAATGTTCGAACTAATATAAATCAAAAAGTGCGTGTACTGCGTACTGGACCGTATGTTGCTCATGACAGTATTGGTTTCACTAACGTCAACTTCGTTGTTAATAGAAATTGCAATAATAAGCGAAATGTTACCAACATCTGGATGGGAGCTTAATGCTAAAAATGGGTGAGGGTAGCTTTACATTAAATCCTAAATGAGAGTTCCCATATACTATCATTAAAAGCATGTTAAACTATCTATAATATAAATAATTCAGTTTGATGCTTGCTTTTTATGCTACTATCCAGATCTTTCATCCATATCACCCTCTCTTATCAACCAATTTATGGCTGACAGATTTGTAGATACAGCTACGTTTTGAATCATATTGGTTCAACATATTGGCGTGTGGGAGAAAACATAACTGATTTTGATTCACTGGTCTAGTGGTAGTCATAATCTGCTCATGATATAGTTGTCATCTGAAGATGTGATTCACACCTCTCTTATCCTGCGATTTTTGACGGAGAAACTGACCAATTTTACATGCAGTCGGATACATTGTATGACTGGATCGTTTTGAAGGCATCAAGTATCGCGGGGGAATTATTGAGTACTGTGCAACTTACAACACATCATTGCACATGATGATAAGCGGAAAATATACACTTTTACAGTTACATATTACATAATATTGTGAATGTTGTATAGTGTATATGATACCTGGTACACCTAGTGGTTATTTTCCAGGTGTGCATTTCACACCTTACTGTGATACAACATATTTTGTGTTAGAATTATAGCTCCTTGCATGAACTATTAGCATACGACACACTCTCTTGAATGACTCTAGCATCGCAATTTTATTTGATTTATACGAAAACTAGTACACGAAAATGTACAATATCTATTCAATGTGATCTTCAAATATTGCGTGAGACATAGTTCCGATTTTTACTTAGAGTTCAGTGCAGAATGTAAGTGAATCTTTTATAAATGCAGTTTATTATTTCAGTTAATGACAAAATGAAGTGAAATAGTGATTGGTAACTACGTTCATCATGCGAAGCTAATCTTATCGAATATTCAGTATGATTATATGAATTATCGTGCTAAGAATTATTACCTATCTAGTTTGGAATTGGTTGCAATTAGTGTCCACGTTACTTTTAACAGCACCGTTGCTATAGAGGCATCTCCATCACAGGATAAATGTCATTAATTCTGATTCCCAAGGTACCAAAATTTAGGAATTCTGACACGGTATTGCGGATAAATACCAAATAAATTTTAAGTTTGTTGTGTGTGCCAAAATCATGATTTTAATCTTTTTGCTAATGTATACAATAATACAAATTAATATTGAAGACTTAAGTTTATTAAAAAAATACTTTTCACTTTGCCTTTTACAGGATTCAGAACGATGAACGAAAAGGACAAGAACATTTTTTCCATTCTCTAACGAACCGACGATAATAACATACCGAGGATATAGTGAGGAAAACTCCTATAAACCTTTAACTCTGAATTTGAAGAGACTTATACAGGCTTCCACCAATTGAACTATAAAATCCGAATCATTATATTCAAATAAAGCTGCGTCATGTTTATCTTTAATAGCAAATTTGTACATAAAGAATGCATACTTACTGCTCATATTTAGTAATTCCCAGTGAAAAACATGTAGCTATATTAATAATCCTAATATGCGAAATATTGTACGATGGTATTTGCTGTTATTCAGCGAGCTAGTTTCACTACATATACAATAATATGTTACTTGTAGCAAAACAGATGAAAGTGAAGTTTTCTACTTAAGGTGCTGGTTTATAACACTATTTTACTACAATGTTTTATTACAAAATAGCCTGATATATATATATATATATATATATATATATATATATATATATATATATATATATATATATATATATATATATATATATATTTATATATATATATATATATATATATATATATCTAAATATATATATATATATATATATATATATATATATATATATATATATATATATATATATATATGCAATAAACTGACGACGAACAGTACGAAACTAGCAACTAACTAGCCTAAGCGCTTTCGACTCTTAATGAGTCTTTTTCAAAGGCAAATACAAAACATAGTTACGACAAACAAATAAACACAAAAACGTTGCGTTTGTAAACCTCTACATTTCTATCTTCACATGTGCTAAAACTATAAATACAACCAGCTTGTATAGACTAGTTGCGGAAATTGAAAACCTATATATATATATATATATATATATATATATATATATATATATATATATATATATATATATATATATATATATATATATATATATATATAATGTAATGTAATACATAAATAAACCTTCAAGAAACGTTTAAGCGTAAACGGTAGACGATGTTGACAAAACGTATGTCTTTTTGTTTATTGAACTTGAGAAAAAAAGTTTAAAGGTACTGGTATGAAGGTTTTAAGTGTAGCTCTGTCCACAAAATAGATGCTATGATCAACTGTGTGTGTAATTATTTTAAAAAAGTGATCAGATGTGACATCCATAGACGAGAACTTGTGACAATAAGACTTTCACTGCAAACTATGTTTTGCAGAGACATGAGCTCATGTGCTTTCATATATGGATCACATTGTTTTCTCAACGAAATATCTCAGCATATATGTATACAAGTATATGTAATCCACCAGCGCAAACTTTAGAATGTTTATCATATGCCCGTATATATCTAGTTTCAGTTCAAGATTTTCTTTATTTTATTTGATTTATTCCATGTCAAAGTTTGACTAAAGCTGTGGACATCCATTTCGCACGTTATAAATATATAATTTTGAATTAAAATTATTTACATTTGTAATAAAATCTGGTAGAGTTTATTTGATTATATATTTTTTGACACATGGATTTCTTATAGGAACCAAAGCACAAGTTATTTTTCAATAGACCCCATCCCTAAGGTTGAATGAAATCAATGGTGTCAACTACTAAGGAAGGCATGTTACACATTGTCAGATATGTTAGTGAGCAATCTTAGATTGACAATTTCAAAGAAATACTTCAGATCATTTAAGAGAATAATGGTGTCAAAACAAGACAGGTAATCTACTCAGATGATATACAGTCTAACCGACATATTTAACCTACTACGATGCAAGGTTATGTCGGCTTGTATGGAGTGTACGGGAAATATGTGATCGACAAAAGACAGTCGGCTTTTGGGGTCATCTCGAGAAGGAAACAGTTGATGAGAATGTTGCGAAGGTTGATGGATGTTTACAGGTAGGACGAAACAAATGTCCATAGAAAATTATAGATTAAAAGAAACGACTCGTATCTGATAATGTTTAACCTGTGTTCTATAAGGTTAACGCAAAAGAACTATTTAATTACCTGTCTGAAGAATATGAAGAGAATATTCCAATAAATTATATAGCATTGCCTTATGTTATTGTCCAAAGTTTACACTTTTCTTTCTCATTAAGAGTCAGTCAATATTTGAAACAAGATGTGCAACATTCCTTTATTCTCATTCTAATCAGGTTTGCAAATGACACCCACGTGTATATATCTTTATGAACGCAGTTCGAGGCAGCCGTTCCCTATAGATATCACCATATCATATTTTTCTTTTTTTATTTACCCAAAGATTTTGATGCTAATGTTTGGTCAGATCAATAGTTTCTTTCCTACCTTAGTACGGTGTGCTGATCCAGAGAACAAGCTTAGATTATTTATTGATCAAGGGCATAGCAAGTTACCACAATCATTTACGTGGGATATCTTTGCCGCAGATAGACAGGGGGACACATTTATTACGTCTCAAAAGATGCGTGTCACATGTAAAACAAAATATCATACCAAATACGAAACATGATATACATACGAGCGAACGACATCCTCGTAAGCAGTGAGGAGACATACTTATTTTTCCAGCGAGATGAAAACTACAAACTTTAATAGAACACAACAGAAAGCTATCCGTATTGACTCCCGGCTTGCTCTGCTGGTAACATTCAACACTGCCTATGTTTTCCAATAATTTTAAAATAGCTCTGGAATTTATAAATAACAAGTATATTTATTCTAGCTTGAGAAAACAAATTGTATGAGGTTCCATGCTATTCCTTGTTTATTTGCTACATCTACTTTTTGTTCTTCTGCATTGGCGGCAAGTTTGTTAACTTAATAAAGATACATATTTTAATTATTGTTTATGTTTTTGTTCATGTTAGCATCGATCAACATTCATTTTGTTCATATGGAGGAGATCAAATTAAATTATAACATTTAATGGCAAAGTCAAAGGTAAAATACTAATTATCATTTGCCGCATTCTTCAAACAGATTTGATGTAAAACGAAAGATGTGACATGTTTAATAGGCACATATCTTAGAACCTTGGTACCAGAAACAGGTGGATATCACCCAGTTGCGTTGTATCATGCAAACTGTCAACACATTTCGCCGAATGGTGAGATATATGGTCAGTCAGCCAAATCCTTACACACAAGTCAGCTTGCCTAAACCGCTCTGTAACGTGAATATAAAACTATCTTGCAATTGGGTAATAAAATAAAGTCAGGCAATAAGCCATCCTGTCCCCACATAGAGCAGATCACATCTTTTATACATGTGTCCATGTGATTTATGGTTAATTTGCATGACTAAAACTAAAGAATGCCAACGAAGACTGAAATGAATGGCAAGTCAAAGGTGAACTACAAACAGCAGGAAAGATTATTACCAAAGGGACACGCAGCTTTAAAGAAGACAAGAACAAATATCTTATATAGTATTTGTTACAAGTATTTCTAAATATTTTTCCTTACACAAGAATAGTGAAAATTTTGATTTTGTATTGTGAAATACTGTATTTGCAGTACTTTAACATAACTCCTCTCTCTCTCTCTCTCTCTCTCTCTCTCTCTCTCTCTCTCTCTCTCTCTCTCTCTCTCTCTCTTTTGTGACTGGAATTGTAGCTTAACCTATTTCACAATCATGTCCTTACGATGTCTGGAGTATGGCATTTTAAAGTGATGTCTAGCACTGAAACATCGTGTCGCAGACAAGTGGCTTTATGTCCCACCCAGTCACATTATCTTGACACCAGGTCGGCTAGTCCTAACACTAGCCGCTTAAAGCCGAGTCCCTAACAGGCCGGCTGTTACTACCAATATTAAGTCGTTCGCATGTCTCACCGAGGTTCAAACCCGCGCAACCTCCCACATTCGAGGAGCACGTTTTAAAAAACCAGACCACCGGAGCATGTCGGGATATAACTGAAAGAAACGAATACTCAGAAGTGTAGTAATTTTCTTTCCTTGAATGCTTTTCTCTTACGATGTACATAGAAAAGTGGAATTTGTTAGGGGCATTTAAATTGCTCAAAAATCAGTGATTCATAACGTGACAGTCTAAAATTTGCTCATTTAGAGCAAACAGGGAGCATATATGTAGTTATAGTTAATTTTGTGCTCAACGATGATGAGGATATAACATTTCAGATAGTTTACGCTCAACAGTATCCTTTAATATGGAGGTCCATGTTCAAAAGTAGTCTTTGGTGTTTGTGAGAATGTACCAAAAAAGCAAGAAATGTTAAAAGTACGTCATAAACATGCAACACAATTGCTCATGGGAAATCTAAGCTTAAATTAACTGTTATTAATTTACGGAGTCACTGCTTGTTCCACACACAAAAAGGGAAAATAAACTAATGTTGGCAAAATGTACAAAAACATGTTCGTAAGAACGACAACTACTTAAAAGTATTATTTTAGCAAATCTCAGAAGGAATGTACGACGAAATCCCATTATATATATATATATATATATATATATATATATATATATATATATATATATATATATATATATATATATATATATATATATATATATGTATATATATATATATATATATATATATATATATATATATATATATATATATATATATATATATATATATATATATATAACTAATTGCACAAGATTGCTTAAACAAGATCTTTCAGTATGACAACAAAAATTTCGACCTGTATCGCGTGCTTTTCTTGAACTGCGTGTTACATTGTTGTATGACTTCTTCTCTTCTTCTTCTTCTTCTTCTTCTTCTTCTTCTTCTTCTTCTTCTTCTTCTTGTTCTTCTTGTTCTTGTTCTTGTTCTTGTTCTTCTTCTTCTTCTTCTTCTTCTTCTTCTTCTTCTTCTTCTTCTTCTTCTTCTTCTTCTTCTTCTTCTTCTTCTTCTTCTTCTTCTTTTTACATTGATGAACTGTCGTGTACGTGATCAAATTCGTCAACACGTGGTACATTGAATATGAAAAAAAAGCTTGTTAGATTATTTCGTTGCATCAGTTACAATTCATGTGCTGAATCCATTGCTACTTAGCCCTCAGGGAGAAAACATCACTTTCAGCCAAAAGCCATCTTTATGAAATGCCTCCAGTCAAAACCAGCATGGTGTAGTTTTCGACGTTTATGATAAGTGCTTCTCATGAATAGTCAGTAAATACTGCAACATAAATTATTTGTGCCATTTTTGTACTTAATGCTATTTATGAATGGAATTTTCTACACTTAATGAACACGAGTGATCTGAGTGTGAAGAATCACTTTAAGCTATATAACACAATAACGACATTAAGGTACAAATACTAACTAGTATAATCATCTCATACGTTAAAAGGAGAATTGTGTTTAAAATAGAGGAATTGATAAACATACAAGTTAATACCAGGAGCAGGTGGATTCACCCAATCGTATCAAACATGTGAACTTTTAATACCTTTCTCTGACTACAGATGCGTGAGGGCACTGGCCCCAGTCTTTAAACACATATCAGTCTGTAAAATAATCTCTGCGACGTGAATGTAAAACGAGTGTTCATTGTGTATATTATACAATACAGGATATTAGCCATATCATTCCTACATAAAGCTGTTCATTTATTAAAAATAGTTTTGTTATTTTCGGCGAAAGATTGGCAATAAGAAAACAACATAAAAATATCAAGAAAAATAAAATATATAGTAAGACATAGGGGAATACAAACAAGAGGTACGGGTTATTGCAAAAGAAACACAAAGCATACAAGAAAGAAATAAAGGAAGATAAAAACTAAATAAAAAATAATAAAGAGAACGGTTTAGTCGCCTTGCCTTACAATAATACGTTGAGGCAGTGCACCATGATTCAAGTATACCTCAAAGGCGCTTATATAACTACAACACTTACAACACCTATACTTCAATATTCCTGTGTGTTTTCAGCAGAAGTAAAATATTAATTAATTTCCATCACATTTTTGCGCGCAATTCATATGCATCGAACACTATCAGCTGCGAAATATTTAGCTTAAGCAAGGATCATAAGTAAAGTATGTTAAACATTTAAAACATTGCCGTAATTAATCAGTTGTACTTAAATACATAACTAATAGATTACTTCATACTAAATCTTCGCATGGTGCGCATGAACAAGCACTGAAATGTGAGATTTTATATTATGTAATGTCAAACCATGGTGCAAAGGAGATAAACTACTGAAACACTGAGTGCTGTAGTAGTTGACTTTCCTTAAATTACTTTTTCAAAGAATATAATATGAAATATATTGTACGCAGTTAAATAATCTAACACCAAATAATCTTATAAAGCGAGAGACTAAAGGGCAGGTTTGTTTGCATAGCAGACTGCAGGTAGGCCTAGTTATTAATTAATTTCATTATCAGAGATAAGGAAAACGCCATACATCAGCTCCAATTACAATATCATTGACAGAAATTCAACTCATGTACTTCAATGACGCCAAACTATCAAAGACAGATCTACGACTTAAACTATCGGCGGATGTCATTAGCGACAATACCATGACGGGTTGTATATTTCCACTTCTCACAGCTATACCAGCGTTGATAGCCTCTGCAATCCAAACTATTGCAAAAGCAGCTGCACTTGTTGCTGTTAAAAATGCTAATGGGATGGCATGGCAACAAAGAGAACATGACATGGAATATAAACGTCCAACAAGGGAGAGGTCTACTGGCTGCCAGGAACCCCTCATCCATGGTACGGAAAATGTTTTTGACTTCACGGGATACATCGTTGATACTTCCCATGTCTAATTATGATATGCGTAATTTTGCTGTTTGATTAAATATAAACAAGCATTAAGATTGCTGTTCAAAACGCTCTAAATCTGGCATTCAACATTGACAACACAGACTTTAACTGATTGGCCAATATGCGGCCGTGAATCACTTGGCGTAGTCTATGCTATTTCATATTCTTACGATGCATCTACGTACAAGAGTACTTTTAGATATTCCCTAATCGTAAATTGGTTGATCTTTATGGAATGTCCTCTATTAACGAAAATAAAAATAAATATTGACTTATCGATTTACGCTACTAGAAATGATATTCCTAATATTTTGAAACTGTGGAGTTGACGGGAATGAAGTTGTTATTTATCAGGATAAACGAAGTGTTTTAAAGACGAGTAATATTAAGTTGATCAACATAATTCACTGAGTTCTCGATGCTACCACCAATAATATTCCATTGTTTACAGACGGCGGTATGATCAGAAATTCAAATGTATCAATCACAACTATCAGAAATGATATTGATAAAAAGTGTTCCTAATCGTTTACAATCCATCGGTCATACAATGACAAATAAACACAATATGAATGGAAATAAAAGCTTTGTTTTAAGAGAACCAACATGTAATAAAAATGCCTCAATAAATATGTAGATGATAGATATACTATAGTCGACGACATATTAATCACACTGGGATTTGCCTATAACATTCACGTAAATTTGTTTTTAAATAATCGTATAAAGTTTCGAAAACATACAATCGCAGATGATTTCTTTTGAAATTCATTGTTTGTTGACGTAAATCTCTGAAATCAAAACAAAACTGCGATATTTGCACAGCTATATCAGACATTGAAACGATTAATGGATAATTAAGCTTTAACAGAGATCATACATTTTTTCAGAGCTAATCAGGATAGCGCAGAGGTATATCGAAGATATTTAAAAAAAAACTAGAAAATGTTGTCAGGGGAATTCCTGATATAGTTAAATAATTAATCTGATCAAAATTTCTCAGAAGCAGATCACCAACGTGGTATACACAGTATCATCAGAATCATCAACATGGAGAGCAAAATAGCACTATCAACCATACCGCGGACGTCACTGGTGTGTATTGGCTGTCAATGTTTAGCGCTATAATATTTAGTAAATTTACCACTTTTCCATGGCGTCATTCAACCGATATTTGTTTCTGAAACATTGCATATTGTGTTAAATTAAGCGGTCGAAGAAACGTTTATGGTGGAATCAACCGATAAAAAATGTACAGCAGCGTCTTACTGTTGATGTCTAATTTGTAGCTGAAACGCGTCAAATGATTTCTTAGTATTTTATGCTTTATGATCTCACAAACGTCAGATCTAAATTTTGCAAACAAATACAGATACGAGCAAGTGTGTTTGTTATAGACTCATAAAAAAACGTATCATTGTTGAGTACACATAAAATAAAATACCGTAGACATATCATTGTTGGTGACATTTGTATATTCTGCATATGCCGTAGTCGCTGAACATCAACTATAATCACATAATTATCAGCCACACACATAATAATAGTATGAATTGGTGTTGCAGTTGTAACCGGTGTTACTGTTTTTCTTAATATAACTGCAAAAGCTATTCCTACTCGTGCCGCTGATAAACTACATAAATATCAATTGTTGCAATCAGCGGCAACACACGCAAACGCCAGATTATCATAGCTGATATCATCAGGGCTCAATGATGGAATAATATCAGATAAAGAATTTGCAGAAATGATTACTGTTTACCACGACACTTCCGGTTTAGCAACTAGAAACTAAACTCCCTTGTCGGAAAAAAGGACGTAGTCACCTTAATTTAAATCCTGATTAAAATCAGGTTAGTATATAATATCAATGATGACACCACAAAAATTGCTACAACAATAGCAGCAGAGAGGGTGAACAGACAATTTTGCCTGAAACGTTTTGTTTTTTTAAAAAAAATAAGGGTTCCTGCAGAGGCTGAGAAAATAAAACGTCAACAACGCTAAACCAAAGTCTCTTTCCACACAATTATGTATTTAATCGTATAATAAAAATCTTTGGTTAGCTTATTTTTGTTGACGTATTTTTATGATTTTGTCAGGCGATCTTGTTTACTAGTAAAGCGATTCATTTGATGTCCTTCACCCTCTCTGCTGCTATTGATGGTCAAGTGGAGTTTAACCAAAGATTTTATCGAGACCTACACGTTATCTTGATCTTGGTTCATGTATATTTAACTTTATAAATCCAAACGGAACAGATTGTGTTTTAGAAAAGAAATTTTTAAATTTATTCATATCCATGTCGCCTGAACACCAGGTATAATAAATATTCTGCAGAGTATAATTATTTACTTCATTAAACACAACCAAAATATTACAGTTATCTATGATCACCTTAGGTATTTGTGTATATCTTTGAGTAACATAAATCACATCTCTGTTTTTGTGTCTACCTCGAGAAAATATTCTAGCTGGATTAGGTTGTTTGTCCAACATCACATCATAATATAATACCAGATTATTAATGAATCCATCTAGGTCATCTACAGACGGGGCTTCATCTATATCTGTGATAAAGTCAATAATATCGTCACTGTCTTTATTAACTGATTTTACTTTCTCATTACAATCCTTAAATACTTCGTAACAATGCTAAACATCTACAGACGGTGCTATTAAATATAGTTTCTTCCATCTCAAACACCTCATTAATAAATTTAATAATAATTGTGT
This sequence comes from Potamilus streckersoni, assembly GCA_016746295.1. Lineage (NCBI taxonomy): Eukaryota > Metazoa > Mollusca > Bivalvia > Unionida > Unionidae > Potamilus > Potamilus streckersoni. Next base: position 1,567,398 of record JAEAOA010000671.1, on the reverse strand, counting down.
TTTACCTGATCAAGATGGACCTATTATAATCATTCTTATCGAATTTGGTAATGCGGGATGGTGCTTCACTGGTTCCAGTTTTTGTGTAGCCGAAAATTCAAGTATTATATCCATATTATTAAAAACAGGAGTCTGTATTGTGTTCGATGTAAATCATCCACACCTACCACTGGATTAACAATAATAAAGAAACAAAGGACATGCATTAACATGTAAACGTGTAAAATATGGTACACAAAATATAAATGTATCTTAGGGAAAAAAAGATAGGTGGGGATATTGCTGCTTCTTTAGAAAAATTACCTGAAATACCATGGACTAAGTATGTTGGTGAAAAACACTTTCCTGGATATAACTACTGTGATTCTGGAACTCGTCTCGATATAAGACTCGATAACCAAGATCAACCAAGACCAGGAGAGTATCCAGTAAATAAGGTCGATCAAGCATGTCACATTCATGACGTTGCTTATAAAAAATCCTGATTTGCAATAACGTCATCTCGCAGATCTGAAATTGATTCATGCATTAAATTATATACTTAATAAATCTGTTAGAGACAAACTCGCTAGTTTCCTAATAAAATATGCTATGAAACGTAAAATAGTGTTAAGCGCTGGTAATTGTTTGTATAATTATTATAATGGAATCCATTTATTATGGTCATAAAGGGTATTGGAAATGTAAAGCAGCGATCACTAAACTTGCTGAGGCAGCAAAAGTTTCACGTTCTGTTGCTGCAGCATGCTTAGCACGATAGGCAATATGGCAAATTTATTTACCACCACCAAAAAAATTCAATACGCACATTTTGATGTCAGTGTTCCTAACGAAGTTCATCAAAGAGATATTTTGTTTTTACCACACGATACTATTAAAACACGTGGACGAACGTCACGCACGTACAAATACGTATTGACTATTGTTGTCGTTGCAAGTAGATATAAAGAAGCTAAACCATTATCAACAAAGACATCAGATGAAGTTGCATCTGCGTTTGAGCGAATTTATAAGCGAGGACCATTACAATGGCCAAAACTAATACAGGTTGATCCTGGCAAAGAATTTCTTGGTGCAGTATCATCGTTGATGAACAAGTACAACGTTAAATCAGACGAGGATATTCTGAGATTCATCGGTATCAGGCAATCGTTGGACGGTTATTCGGGTATCAATATGCAAAGGAAATATCCACAGATACAAGATCTCGTGAATTGGTTGCGAGGTTACCGAATGTGATAGCTGCGCTGAATAAGGAAGTTACTCGTGCAACAATCTATAAAACCGTCTGATGCGATCACAAAAATATAAACCGATAAAGCGTAAATCTATTTCTCAACCAGTACTAAGCAATGTTACGGTTAGATATTTACACGAACCTGATCCTATTTGGGGTGTGACCACACACAAAATATCCAGCGTGGTATGGTCCACAGGTAGACCTGCAATCTACAGATTAGATTCAACTGCTCCTAAACGTGGATTTGTACGTGAACAATTACAAATAATTCCTGAGGACACGCAATTACCACCGAGTACAGTTTTATAAACTTGCACATCCTCGAGGTCGATTACACTCCAAACAGGTCAGCATCACATTTTCGCGCGCGTGACTAAGACTACTATTAATTCTATCAACGGTAAATTGTCTTGGGTTATTGCTCGAATACTGCCACAACATTATTGTGTTGCAATTTGCGCAATGATTATTTTGTCGTTTTAACATCATAATAATATCCACATCTATATCAAACTCGCGATTATTTTTAGTCACAGTGCTTATAGCTGCATGTTCTATTGATATCGAGATTATCAGTGATTTCGTCGGTTATTACGCAATCCATGATAACCAGTTTTAGTTGTGATAGTCTTCTAACTCGAGATGCTGCGAGATAAACTAAATTTGACCACTCAATACGATCATCGACTATCCAAACTTTAGTATTAGTGATAGTTAATCCCTGCGACGAATGAATCGTTATAGCGTACCTAACGTCCATGGCGATTTATCCATGTTTAACGCGCTCTAGACAACATCAACAGCGACAAGAACAATATCATTTAACACAAGATTTTGTATTCGGACACTTTCAGTATCTGAACTATGAATCTTAACATCAACATTTTGTTGTCTAGAATCTGCAGGGCGATGACAACGGTATAGGTAACTTTTGGAAATTTTCCTTGTGTAACGCATATAATTTCTTTTGTAATTCGTCACAAACTATTGTTCTACTGGCAACTATCAAATCCGCAGGTTTCCATAGGGTCCAAAAATCATTCGTGGATGTTTCTGGAATTATCTCACGCATTACTTCACACTGTATTTTATCTGGTTGTAGTCGTATTAATCTTTTGAATTCTTTCAGCGACTCATCAACAGCTCTATGATCAGACATTTCTTCATAATAATCTACATTGTTCTTTAGCCACTCATGGGGGGACTGTCAAACAAAGGGTGGTGGTTGACCATGATCACCACACATAATCACAGCAGTATTCGTTAGTAACAACCAATCAAGAAATATGTGTAATACCTCCAGAGGCACTGTGCATATCTCGTCCCATATGATAATTTTAGGTATATATTTTTCACCCATTCGTGATGGGGTCCATGTATCTCCGCACCATCTAAAGAAACTGTGATATGTACACGACTTTACATTTTGTTGCTTTATTTCCCTGGCGATAATACGTATATGATAAATCTTTAATTTATATATACATTTGCCTTAATTATGATATGGAGGAATTTTCTTGAATATCTGCGATTAAGCCCTCTAAAACCAGATTCAAACTCGACAGAATAACTCCTCAATCGCCAAGGCCACTTTTGGTAGATTAAACAGTTACGACTAACCATTCGTATCAGTGAAGTAAAGAGATATTATGCAATAATGACGGAGCTTATGTGTTGTCAATATTCAGAATTGTATGTAAGACTATAGGTATTGTCGATGCTACATTGAGTGATAAGTGAGCAGCAACAATTGTTAATTATCTCTACATTAAACGAAAAAATATTTGTAGAACCCAATTTATAGTTGCTACTGGCGACTACACGTGGATTGTCTGTGACGAACGAGATAATGTTCGCCTGACCTCTCGATAGGGCCACATTGGAAATAGTGTGAAGTTAAGTAAAACTTTAAAACCAATAATATTGAGATGAATTGACAAACCTTATTATAAACGAACATATCTGTAACGGCAGTTGTTTATGCGATACATCGGTTGAATGATGGCGTGGATAAACTTCTACCAATGAAAATATCTTGCTTTAGCTGTGTTGTTGAGCAAGTTATAGAACATTTTACAAAGCCGAAACGAGGAAACGGTTTAACGGATCCATAGCGTAAAACAATAAATGGCTAGTCACAAACAGTTAAATATATTGGAGTACCTATACAATAAATTAGCTGAAATGGAAAAAATTAAGATCTCCAATAAAATTAAAAACAATTACTGGATAGTTTTTATCCGAATACAAAAGTACAAAAATGGAGTTTCGATAGAAATTATTGATCATAAATGCATTTGCATTGACTTTCGGCATAACACTATTTCCACAAAATCGAACTGTTCAATTCTAAAATAAAATAAGAGTGGGTGATGTCGACGAACTATTGCTGAATTGTTTTACACCATTATCAACATTGCTAATATGAGAATATTATTTCGCCCTCTTCTGAATAGTTTGCTCTTAATTCATATAGTATATATAATAATATCGAAAACACATACGCACACCCATTATAAGAGTTTATTCATATTTTATCAATCATGCTATATACTATAATTCTCATTTACTCCTGGTATATATATATGCTGCTTGTGATTTTTGAACGTCAGTAAAACAAAACAAAGTGTTGATTAAACGGAAATCTCGATAATTCATATATGTAGGCAAAACACTGGAAGAACCCGTTTCAATTGTCAAGCATATGTTACGTGATAGCTCGGGAAAGCATGTTTAAGAATGATAACATGCTATGTCAGAGCGCATAATAGGAGATTTAAAACTTAAACATATAAAATAAGAAAGATACTGTAGCTCATATGTTTGTCCCATTGATATCTTGTTTTATATGAATATGCATCAAGTTTAGACAAATGACTATAAGACCTTTCGTAAATTCTGCTGTAACTTTGTTTGCCCATTTTCACTGCTATATTGGTAGGTATAAAATGAACAGGTACCGCCAAAAGTATAGTTCATTGCAACATTTTCATCTGAAATATTGTGAAGGAATCTTACTTTGAACTGCTTGTATCTCCGATATATTTATTTTTATTTATAATTCAGTTATCAGTTACTAAGTTGATAGTTTCTTGTACAGGTGAAACGCACTGTATATACAAGATGTTATTTTTGTAAATTGTCACCTAAATTGATTTCAAATAAACCCTTTTACTTTGAATCTAAAGAGTTATCCTTCTATCAACATGCACAATGTATGTATATTCTATATTGTCATCACTGGTATTAAATGTATTTATTAATGAGGCTTTCTTATCAAGTATCAAATGGTTAGAGTTTTTTGGAAGCATACTGCAAATTAATCATCTAGGTTTAACTAAACCTTCATGCAAAATAGTGTGCATATTAATTATTGCCAACAATATAATTATTTATAATTAGTAATAGTATCAAATAACAAAGCTCGCAAATCTATGTAGCAAGGTAAATACTCCAACTTTAGTGTTTGTCTTAGAGTATGTAATAGAGAAAGCGCGAAACAAATAAGTATAACAAAAATCAACAATTTATTCTAGAAAAAAATCAAAATTACGGGAGTAGTTACGGTATTGAGAATTAAATTTCAATCCTAAATTTCATATCACACTTAAGAAAGAATTCTAAGTCTTGAATGTGATGATGTACTAATGGTCTTGGAAGTTCTCCATACCAATATTCTTTAACTATCACAATAACAAGATCCATAATTACTTTCAATGAGTCCTGAATAAACCCAAGGTAGTGTTCTCTTTAAAAAGTTAATGAGCACTTTAAATTTCAGTTAGAATATTTTTAAATCCCTATTAAAAACACTACAAAACATGATACCACAGGATGAAATTATCAATAACATCTCTAGTTACTAACTGTCACATGACTTTTGATGCTATAGAAAGCCTTGGATTTGGGTAAATTCTAATGGAAAAACTCTAACATAGTGACAACAAGTTAGTTTTCATAGCATTATTAAATCATAATAAAGAATACATCATGAGCTAAAATTCAATAAATATCTTAAATAGCAATAGCCCGCTAGGTCAAAATCTACATTGATACGTGACGGCTCGTTCTATGTAACAAAAGAAAGAGTGAACAAAACAAGACTAATAAGTTTTAACAATGATGCAATTTATTTTACTAGAACACAAAATAATGTTAATAATTTAAAACAAAACTTAAGTTTACAGGAATGATCCAAATTTTGTTCAAAAATAAGAAATATAAGTCATGTAAAGAGTTCTAAACACACTCTGAAAGTATGATGTTCCGGTCCAAAATGGCGGTTGACCAAATTAGACGAAGGCTAACAGCAATTGCCTGATTTTTTACAATAAACAATGTATGTGTTGTCCCGTTCCAATAATAGGGATAAAATGTCCAAATAGGTAATGTTGTTCGCTAGGAAAATTATAAAGACGAAGTGAAAAGTAGTTCCTCTAACACGGCATGTTATTTTACGTAGACATAATGACAACTTCTACTTCTGGCACAATAAATTAGAAGTTGTATAACAGACTCGACTACGACAGTCTGCCCGAGACTGTTGACTCTCGACCAGGACGGTTTGAACGTGACTGTTTATGAATTACAAAATCTCAAGGCATATATGGGATGCTAATGCGTATTCTGAACTGCACGCGCACGAGAAAGCATGAAATTTCCCAATACTTCTGAAAATTGAATTTCCTACCATACAAAGCACGTGCAAACACGAGTCACATCTACAACTCAAGCAAACACTTTTATCAAAATCGTGTTAGACGACATTAATATAATGAAATAAAATGAACTAAAAAGAGATTTATCCAATTTGATTTCTTAGCACATACTTAAACTCCAGGGTCGTAACACCTTCCCCCCGTAAAAAACGAAAGATTTATTTATTTAATAAAACTTTCTTTTTTATAGCAGATATTCTATACAGGGTCAAAATTTACATAATAACACGTAAGAATTTATTTAAAAAAGGGCATTGCTACATACGGGAAAGTGTATCTGCAATTAAATTTTCCTTTCCTTTAAATGTCTGATATCGAGATTGTATTCTTTTAAAAACAAACTCCTTATAAACAGCCTCTGATTTTTATTTTTCATTCTGTCGATGAAAGTGAGGGGATATTGGTCACTAAACACAACATCCGGAGAAGGGTCTGAGCTAATATAGACTTCGAAATGCTGTAATGCCATTATTAAAGCCAAGCACTCCTTCTCGATTGTTGAGTAGTTTCCCTAGTGTTTAATCAATTTCTTTGAGAAATAACACACTGGATGTTCAACACCATTTTGGTCGTCTTGAAGCAAAACTGCTCCAACCCCAATATCACTCGCATCTACAGATAGTTTGAAAGGCATACTGAAATCTGGAGTTGTCACAACTGTTGTACTTTTAAGTATGGATTTTAGTCTATCGAAAGCCTCTTGACATTTTTCAGTCCAAATAAACTTGTTTTTCTTTCTCAACAAGTTCGTCAGAGGCTCAACTACACCAAAAATATTAGAACAAAATCTATGATAGTAACCAGTCATACCTAAACATCGAATCAGCTGTTTTCTATTGATAGGCACTTGAAATTCTGAAATAGCCTTGACCTTAGCATCTATAGTTTTAATCTGTCCATGTCCCACAATATGTCCTAGAAGGGTAACACATTCATGGCAGAACTCAGTTTTAGATAGATTAATAGTCAGATTTGCATCCGTGAGTCTGTCAAAGAACTTCCGAATCGTAGCTAAATGTTCTTTCCAGGTGTTGTTGTAAATGATGACATCGTCAATATATGCATCGCAGTTGTCTATAATATAACTTGTCATAGTATTTAGGCGTTGAAATATGCTCGGAGAACCCTTCATCTCAAAAGGCATAACTTTGTACTGTTACAGTCAATCTGGGGTCACGAATGCCGAAATTTCCTTTGCTTTTTTCGTTAGAGGATTTTACCAAAAGCTCTTCAAAAGGTCAAATTTAGTGACATATTTGGCATTTCCAATTTTGTCGATGCAATCATCGATTCTTGGCAGTGGAAACGAGTCTGTTTTTGTGACACTATTTACTTTCCTATAATCCGTACACACTCGGAAGGTTTTATCCTGTTTTGGAACAAGAATGCACGGTGAACTCCGGTCACTCTTACTGGGCTCTATAAAATCATAGTCCAGTAAATACTGAATCTCTTTTATCATATATTGCTGTTTAAAAGGATTCATCCTGTATGGGTGTTGTTTCATTGGTTTCGAATTCACTATTTCAACGACGTGAAAAATATTGTTTGTCCTTGTAGGCACATCTGGAAGCAAGTGATTATATTCAGACAACAATTGTTTAAGTTCACTTTTCTCTTCATCTTGCAAATGGGATAATGTCTGATCTAGATTTTTCATAACTTTCGAATTCTGCAGACTTGTTGTTCCAAGGTTAGTAGAATCCAGCTGAATTCCTTCCTGCGAATCTTCCTTTGGTGGGACAGGTATAACTAAATTAATTACATGATTGGCCTGGCCATTTCTTTCAACAAACTTATTAACATATTGCTATGGCACAATGGTTTTGGTTTACGCCTATCAGGAGTATTTATAAAGAAATTTAAGTCACTTAGTTTCTTTTCAACTGTGTATGTACCAAAATATTTTGTAGGAAAAGGGTTTTCTGGAGTGGTCAAGAGAGCTATGACTCTATTACCAGACTTAAAACACCTATCTCTAGAGTTTTGATCATATCTTAGCTACATATTTGATTGAGTAGAGTGCAAATTGGCTCTTGCAACTTCATAGACCTTTGACAATTTATATTTGAAATCAGAAACATATTCAAGAAGATTAAGTTCTGATTCTTCATTTGAAAGACGTTCATCTTTCAACAATTTTAAGGCACCACGCACAGTGTGTCCAAAAGCCAATTCGGAGGGACTGAAACAAAGAAACTCCTGAACGGACTCTCTAACAGCAAACAAACGTAAATGTATGCCTTTATCCCAGTCTTTACCTGTGTCATAACAATACGATCTCATCATATTTTTCAAGGTTTGATGAAATCGTTCTAAAGCACCTTAGCTTTCAGGATGATAGGCAGAAGATTTCAACTGTTGAATGCCCAATTCATGCATATTTTGCTTGAAAATTCCAGACATAAAATTTGACCCTCGATCCGATTGGACAAATTTGGGTAGGCCAAATTGAGTAAAGAACTTTACTAAAGCCTTTACAATAGTTTTGGTTTTAACATTCCTCAGAGGAATTGCCTATGGGAATCTTGTTGACGCACACATTAGTGTCAACAAATATTGATTTCCTGATCTGGTCTTTGGTAAGGGACCCACACAATCTGCCATAATTCTACTAAATTTTTCATCAAAAGTAGGATTTGGTTGTAAATGAGCTTTAGGTATCTTTTGATTTGCTTTCCTACAATTTGACACGTATTACAAAGATCTACAAAACTTGCAAACATCACTTTTGATTTACGGCCAAGAGAAATGAGTCAAGATCTTGTGATATGTTTTGTTGATCCCTAAATGACCAGCCAAAGGGTAGTTTTGGGCCAAACAAAGCATTTCCTGTCTGTAAGGTTTTGGAACCACAATTTGATATTTCACAGACCATTCTTCAGTAGCAGGTACCTCGGGAGGTCTCCATTTTCTCATAAGAACTCCATTTTTAATGAAGTAACAGACAGGTACTCCAGTTGCATCAGTTTCACTAACGGCCCGCTGAAACAAAGAGGAGATCTCAGGATCCTTCTCCTGTTCAACAACAAGTGATTGTCGTTTATTACTCTGATCAGATAAAAGAGAATGAGTATTCAAAAGGGGATCACTATGATCAATACCTATCGACTGATCCAAATTGGAAGTGAAAGTGACCTCGTCAAAAGACTGACCAATACATGTGTCAGCTAAAGGAACAGAGTCCTTATCAAAATCATTCTTAAGAGATTTATTTGCCATAGCTCTGGTAACTGCGCAAGCTGTGAATAAATCAGAGATTTCTTTTTCAATAGGATCCAAATTAGGCTTGTCAGTTACAAGTGGATTAACCACAACCTTGTCTCTAGCTAAGTCGTTGCCTAGCAACAAATAAACGCCCTCAACGGGTAAGGTAAACACTACACCTACGGTCACAGGTCCATAAACTAAGTCTGATGTCAAATTAACAGAATGGAGAGGAACATTAACAAAGCCGCACTTTACTCCCTGAATGAGAACACTTTCATTAGAACAGGTCTCATTAGAAGACAAAACACCTGAAAATTAAAGACTCTGAGAAGCTCCTGTAACCCTTAAAATTTTAATAGGGGTAGGATTGTCCAAATCACCCAAGAGTGATATATAACCCTTTGACATGAGTGGTTCAAAATTCTCCAAAACATAATCAGACTGAGGTTTATCAAACCCAACAAATGTATTGTTTGGAATATATGATCTTGACCTCCTAGTAATAAGAGCATTTGGGAAAGGTCTATTTTGATTCAAGTGCCTATATTTCAATTTGAAGCACTCAGAAATGACGTGTCCTTTTTTCTTACAATAGGTACACGTAGGTAGAGACAATGATTTAGAATCAAGGCTCTCAGAGGCTTGAGTTTTAGAATTTGTGCCAAATGATTTCTACTGAGAGTCGTAATTGTTTGAAACAACTTTCTCTTTCAGAGCAGCATTTCCCAATGTCTTAACCTGATGATCTTCAAGGTGATTTTTGGTATCACTGGGAATAGTTTTTGAACTCTTCGAGTAATACCAGTTGTTCAAGTCTTTCATAATTATGTTCAATTTTCTCAGACAGACACCATCTCTTGAACAACTGTTCTTTTTCCCTAGCAAATTCAACATAAGTTTGTATATTGTCTTTTTGTAACCCTCTGAACTTTTGTCGATATTCATCAGGAACCCACTCGTAACCTTTCAAGATGCATTCTTTAACCAAATGGTAAAAAGAACTTTGTTGTACTTATATAGATAGATATATATTTCTGGTCTTGCGTGAAGTACACTTTGCAATAATTGAGTCCAATACTCTCATGGCCATTTAGAATTCTCAGCTACGGTTTCAAACATTGTAAAATATTTGTCTACTTCCTTTTCACTAAAAGGGGGAACTAATTTGATATTTCCTATAATGTTAAACTTTTCACGAGATGTGGAATCATGCCTGTCACTTGCCAGATCTAATTCTTTCATTTTAATTTGAAATTCTTTCCCATCATTTTCATTTTGCATCGATCTTTTTCTCTTTCTTGAATTTGTCTTTCTTTATCCCTTTCTTCAAATTGTAATCTTATTTCTTCTTTCTTAAGTTCAATTTTTTCTTTTTGTAATTCAATTTGCCTTTCTTTTTCTTCTTTTTCTAATTGTATTCTCATTTGTTCTTTTTGTAATTGTATTCGCCTATTCTTTTCATTCTCTTCTTTTTCGAATTGCATTTTCATTTGTTCTTTTTGTAGTTCAAGTTGCCTTTCTTCTTCTTCTTTTTCTAGTTGTGCCCTCTGAAACTCAAATTTATATTTCAACTTTAGTTCTGCAATTTTAATGTCGGCATCGGTTAAAGTCTTACTGACAGATGCCAAAACACTTTTGTCCAAAATATTCTTCTCAATCAAATGTTGAACTATCATTGCTTTCATTTCTTTTTTTAGATAAAGAAGTTTTTGCTTCAGATAGTTCATACTTTCTGGCAAGTTCAAGCAATTCATCATTCCTAAAGCTCTCCAACTGTTCATTGGATGGAGTAGAAAGAAAGCTCTCCAATCTCGACATTTTAAAGAAAAAAGCTTGTTGTTTTTACTTAAATTTCAAATTAAGTGAACTAGGTAAATTTATTTTTTTAAAATTTTAGTCAATTTCAATTATCCCAGACGAGTCTCCGATTCTTCTTATGTTACGTGACGGCTCGTTCTATGTAACGTAAAAAAAAGGCTGAACACAACTAGCTTTATAAATTTTAACAATGATACAATTTATTTTACTAGAACACAAAATAATGTAAATTATTTAAAACAAGACTTACGGTTTACAGGAATGATCCAAATTTTGTTCAAAAATAATAAACAATATAAGTCCTGTAAAGAGTTCATAAAACAGTATGAAAGTAAGATGTTCCGGTCCAAAATGGCGGTTGACGTCAGACAAAGGCTAACAGCAAATTCTTGCATTTTCAAAACAAACAATGTATGTGTTGTCCCGTTCCAATATTAGGGAGAAAATGTTCAAATAGGTAATTTTGTTCGCTAGGAAAATTATAAAGACGAAGTGAAAAGTAGTTCCTCTAACACGGCATGTTATTTTACGTAGACATAATGACAATTTCTACTTCTGGCATAACAAATTAGAAGTTGTATAACAGACTCGACTACGACTGTCTGCCCGAGACTGTTTTTTTTTTTTTTTTTTTTTTTCCATAAAATCTTTATTTCATATTTACATTGTAAAATTTACAATAGATACTATTACAAGAGCACTCATACAAACACTATTGCTCTCCCTCACATTCATAATTCTGCGAATATTTGATGTACAAACATATGTTACATACACATACATATACACACACATACATACATATGCATACCATTGACGTATCACATAAATTTATACATATACATATATACATACATATACATGCGCACACATTCATATATACACCTATACACACATATTCACTTACATATACACACATATACATATAATACATACATACACAAACATATATATATTCAAAATCAATAACATACATATTACATACGCATAAACTTATATACATTTATATACAACCACATACAAAAACATGACTAACGTATACATATACATATATACATCATATATATTTTTATATACACGTTTAGATGATGTTGTACACAAAAGATTTTTTTTTCCATTTTGACATTATATATTATTTGACATTTGTTTAATATTGAAATTTATTATTGTTCCTAAACTTTTTAAGGTGGATTTCAACATTTTGGCTACAGGCTATATGATGAGAGGTAAAAGCATGTACAATCGGTTTTTTGTAGATCGGATAGTAAGTAGTAAGTATTATTCTAGGCTAATATCAATTATTAGTTCAAAATTTTGAAGAGAACAGAAGAGTCCAGCTAGACACCATTTATCGATAAAGTGCACAATATTAAGTCTGGAAAAGTCAGCTTTGATTCTACATTTCAATCGAGAAATAAAGAATGATAACAAGGTCTTACTAGTTACCACTTCTTTATGATAATGCGCTTGTAAACGTTTACTCCATATTGTATATTTGTATTCAGCGCATAGTAAAAGGCATAAGTCCTTGAATTCAGGTTCCTGGAAAGAGGCTTCATTTGGGATAAGGCCGAATTTAAGGAAAGTATAAAATGTATTAAAAGAGTTTCTTGAAAGTTTTTTCAGCCATTTGATAATGAGCTTCTGTAGAGGTAATATTAATTTGCATTCGAAAAATATATGATCAGTAGTTTCAATGTTGCTGCAAAAAAGGCATAATTTAGATTTGGATATATGTTTTAAAAACATGTTGTAGTTAACGGGTAAAATGTCATGTATGGTTCTAAAAGACACATCTCTAGTGATGGGATCTAAAATTTTATTGTGTAGGTTTTTCCAAATGTTGATGAAGTTTAAGTCGTATAGTTTGGTTATTTTGGGTTCTAGAAGGTAGTTTCGTAATTGTCTTTGATAAAATAATTTTGTGGGGATTTGACCAAAAGTGAGATCGGGATTATGCTCGAAAAAGTCTTTGAAAATGGTTATGCATTTTTGGTAAAATTCTGGTACATATAATGTATGAGTAAACTTGTTAAGGCCTAAATTAGGGTTGAAAGATCTTAATTGTAACCCGATCCAATACCTAGCAAAATCTTTCCATTTGGCTAAATACTCATCATCGAGTAATTTTTGAATATGTTGTACACGTATTGCCTGTATTTTACATTTTAAATGGGTGATGTTTAAACCCCCATTACGGAGTGTGTTGATACATACGGCTCTAGCAAGAGGTTCGAATTTAGAATTCCACAAAAAAATGAAGATGTTCCTATTGATGATTTTCTCATAATGTTTAGGTAGATCAGTCACAGTTGCAGTATACCAAATTTTGCTGCAGGCTAAAAGATTAATAACATGGGACTTAGAAATGAGAGAAAGATTTCTGCGTTTCCATAGTAATAGTGTATTCGTCAGTTTAGTAACATTTTTATTCCAGTGATCATCATTATTTAAATTGTTACCAAAATAAAAACCTACAATTTTTTGATTGTCAATCCAAGAGATGCCGAAAGGGTGATCACTGCGGTTTCTCCATTTACCCATAAACATGCCATTAGATTTATCGTAATTTACCTTTGCGCCTGAAGCGCGATCATACATACGAGACCAAAATAGGTACCGCTCAATCGATTTGTCCGTGCAACAGAATCCTGTACTATCGTCCGCGTAAAGGGAGATCTTACAGGTCTCTGCTGCACCTGGAACTTGAATACCTATAATATCTGGTTCATTTCGAATTTTAATTGCAAAAGGTTCATACACTATTACATATAAAAGTGGGGAAAGACTGCAACCTTGACGAACTCCTCTGGAAATTAAAAAGGAATCTGAAATAAAATTGTTTACTATAACTGATGAACGAATATCAGTATAAAAAATCGAGATCCATTTAATAAAATCTTGATGAAATCCAAAGGATTTTAACGTTTTTAACATAAATTGATAATTTACTCTATCAAAAGCCTTTTCTTGATCTAAAGATATAAACGCACATGACAGTTCTTTTTGTTGTATGTAGTCACAAATGTTTCGTATAAGGTGACCGTTGTCAAAAATAGATCGACCTTTAACTCCGCATGTTTGATCTATGTGTATTATTTTGGACATAACATTACCAAGTCTATTAGTAATAATTTTTGATAAAATTTTGTAATCTAAATTTAATAAGGAGATGGGTCTCCAATTTTTCATATCACTTGAATTTTGAAGATCTTTACATAATAATGTTATATAGGATAGTTTTTGTGAGTCAGACAGAGTATTTGATTCAAAGATCAAATTATATAAACGGACTAACGTGTCGCTTAAGAATTCAAAAAACGTGACGTAAAACTCTTTTGTAAGACCGTCAGGTCCAGGTGATTTATTTGACTTCATCATACTTAAAGATTCCCAAATTTCCGCTTTAGTGATTGGTCCAGTAAGAAAACAATTATCTTCTGCGGTTAATTGAGGTAACCCAGTTAAAAATTCTTCAAATAATTCTTCATCAATTGTTTCAGTGGTAAATAGGTTCGAATAAAAATTTTTAAAACAGTTTAAAATATCAACAGTAGAGTTATAGGTCACGTTATTATGTTCAATTTTAGTGATAGTTTTCTGACAACCCTTCTTGTTTTCTAATTGAAAAAAGAATTGGCTCGGTCTTTCGTTATTATCTAAAATTTTTGCTTTACTCCTAATGACTGATCCTATATATTTTTCATTTTGTAATTCTTTGATAGACATACGGAGTTCTTGTATTTGAAGAAAAAGTTCTTCGTTATTAACTAAGTCATATTTTTGTTTTAGATGTTGGTAATCTTTTTTCATTGATTTAATTGCATAGTTTTTAATGTTACTAAGTTGTTTGGAATATCGAATAATTTCTTCTTTAAGTTTATGTTTTAGCTCATCCCAATATTCTAGTGTGAGGTTGTGATATTTTAGTTCTCTCTGTATTAGGTTAGCAATGAGTGTTTTCAAAGTAGTATGGTTCAAATGCGAGTTATTGCATTTCCAGTATCCCTTACCATATGATATTGATGAATTACATGTCATGGATAAAATTGCTGCATCGTGGTCAGACTGAGTAAAGTTAATTATTGTCGAATTAACGATGAAATCTGCTATGTTTTGTGAAACATATAGTCGATCCAGTCTACTTGCAAGCATTGGTAACGAGGGGTCTAGTGTGTTTCGGTACCATGTATATATTTTTGATGACGGGTTTAATTTCCGAAATGTATCAATTAGCTTGAAGTTAGATATAAGAGTTTTCAATGCTTGGATAGATTTATCGCTATAATTAGTTAGGTTACCAACTCGGTCGAGATTTGAATTGGTAACACAATTGAAGTCTCCTGCAAGAATGATATTGTGTTGTCCTGTTAGATATGTAAACAATGAGGTAAAAAATTCACATTTCTCCGAATCAGGGATAGGGGCATATATGTTTATAGCACGGTATTGTATATTATTTAATTTGAAATCAACACAAACTATTCTACCGTCAAAATCGGTTTCATATTTTGTAAATGTTATGTTAGGGTTAAAATTGATAATAGCAACTCCAGATGAACGGCTCGAACCAAAACTCCATGCGGCACAGCAACTTTGTAATTTAGCTTGAATTTTTAAAGTAAGGTTTTTATTTTCTACATGAGTTTCTTGTAGGAATACAAGGTCAATGTTATGAAACGATACCAAGTTTCTAATTTCGTAAAGTTTTTGATCTGTATTGACTCGAAGGCCATTGCTGTTTAATGTAAGAATGTTAATTGTACTCATATGTTGTTTGTTAATGGGATAGAAAGTGCACAATAAGTCGTTTGTGCACGAGAGGCACAACTACATCGTATAACCTGAACTCGAGATGAGTAAAATTCATTATACATGATAGTATTATATGTAAAGATAATGTAGTAAGGGAGGGTGTATACGTAAGGGATAAAATACAATAAATAAAACTAAGTGAAGGACATGAACAATATATGAATGTGAATGTCATTACTATGAATGTTATACTTGCTGTGGGATAAGGAAAGGGAATATGAAGGATAATATATATGTGAAAAGAATTGCATGTTATGATTAAAAATAAACACAAACCTGAAATCATTGTGACTGAAATTTTAACCAGGACTAGTCCTGAAATATTAAATCCGTTAGACTTAGCCATTGTCCATTTTACTGTCCGTGTGTATGCCGGGTCCATTTCTTTATATTCATTATCCGTGGGCATTCCAAATTCGTTTTAACGTATTTTCTAATTTGAGGTATAATCAGGAATTTGTTATTTCCATACTTGTATCACTTTTTTCACCATGGCTTCTTTTAGACTTTTTTGTTGTCACCACTTGCCATGTGTATGTTTCTAAATCAAACAGTTCTCTTTTATCTGTTTTGTATGTGACTGTGTATGAATTACAAAATCTCAAAGCATATATGGGAAAGCTAATGCGTATCCTTAATTGCACGCGCACGAGAAAGCATGCAATTTCCCAATACTTCTGAACAATGAATTTGCTACCATACAAAGCACGTGCTAACACGAGTCACATCTATAACTCAAGCAAACACTTTTATCAAAAACGTGTTAGACGACAATAATATAATGAAATAAAATGAATTAAAAAGACATTTTTACGAAATTGATTTCTTAACACATACTTAAACTCCAGGATCGTAACACCTTCCCCCATAAAAAAGAAAGGTTTATTTATTTAATAAAACTTTCTTTTTTATAGCAGATATTCTACACATGGTAAAAATTTACATCAAAACTAATAAGAATTTATTTTAAAAAACGACATTTCTACATACGGGAAAGTGTATCTGCAATTAAATTGTCCTTTTCTTTTATATGTCTGATATCAAGTTTGTATTCTTTTAAAAACAAACTCCATCTCAAGAGCCTCTGATTTTTATTTTTCATTCTGTCGATGAAAGTGAGGGGATTGTGGTCACTAAACACAACATCCGGAGAAGGGGCCGAGCTAATATAGACTTCGAAATGCTGTAATGCCATTATTAAAGCCAAGCACTCCTTCTCGATTGTTGAGTAGTTTCTCTGGTGTTTATTCAATTTCTTAGGGGAATAACACACTGGATGTTCACCACCATTTTGGTCGTCTTGAAGCAAAACTGCTCCAACCCCAACATCACTCGCATCTACAGATAGTTTGAAAGGCTTACTGAAATCTGGAGCTGTCAAAACTGGTGTACATTTAAGTATGGCTTTTAGTCTATCGAAAGGCTCTTGACAATTTTTCAGTCCAAATAAACTTGTTTTTCTTTCTCAAAAAGTTCGTCAGATGCTCGACTACATCAGAAAAATTAGAACAAAATTTACGATAGTAACCAGCCATACCTAAAAATCGCATCAGCTGTTTTCTATTGATAGACACTGGATATTCTGAAATAGACTTGAACTTAGCACCTATAGTTTTAATCTGTCCATGTCCCACAATATATCCTAGAATGGTAACACATGCATGGAAGA
This sequence comes from Potamilus streckersoni, assembly GCA_016746295.1. Lineage (NCBI taxonomy): Eukaryota > Metazoa > Mollusca > Bivalvia > Unionida > Unionidae > Potamilus > Potamilus streckersoni. The sequence continues at coordinate 1,549,928 of JAEAOA010000671.1, read as the reverse complement.
ACTCAGTTTCATATAGACGAATAGTCAGATTTGCATCCGTGCGTCTGTCGAAGAACGTCCGAATCGTAGCTAAATATTCTTTCCAGGTGTTGTTGTAAATGATGACATCATCAATATATGCATCGCAGTTGTCTAGACCAGAAATTATAATATTCATATGGCGTTGAAATGAGCTCGGAGAACCCTTCATCCCAAAAGGCTTAACTTTGTACTGTTAGAGTCCATCTGGGGTCACGAATGCCGAACTTTCTTTTGCTTTTTTCGTTAGAGGAATTTGCCAAAAGCTCTCCAAAAGGTCAAATTTAGTGACATATTTGGCATTTCCAATTTTGTCGATGCTATCATCGATTCTTGGCAGTGGAAACGAGTCTGTTTTTGTGACACTATTTACTTTCCTATAATCCGTACACATTCGGAAGGTTTTATTCTGTTTTGGAACACGAATGCACGGTGAACTCCGGTCACTCTTACTGGGCTCTATAAAATCATAGTCCAGTAAATACTGAATCTATTTTAATCAAATTTTGCTGTTGAAAAGGATTCATCCTGTATGGCTGTTGTTTCATTGGTTTCGAATTCACTATATCAACGTCGTGCAAAATATTGTTTGTCCTTGTAGGCACATCTGGAAACAAGTGATTATATTCAGACAGCAATTGTTTAAGTTCACTTTTCTCTTGATCTTGCAAATGGGATAATGTCTGATCTAGATTTTTCGTAACTTTCGAATTTTGCAGACTTGTTGTTCCAAGGTTAGTAGAATCCAGCTGAATTCCTTCCTGCGAATCTTCCTTTGGTGGGACAGGTATAACTAAATTAATTACATGATTGGCCTGGCTATTTATTTCAACATACTCTTTTAACATATTGATATGGCACAATGGTTTTGGTTTATGCCTATCAGGAGTATTTATAATGTAATATAAGTCACTTAGTTTCTTTTCAACTGTGTATGGACCAAAACGTTTTGCTGGAAAAGGATTTTGTGGAATGGGCACGAGAGTTATGACTCTATCACCAGACTTAAAACTCATATCTCTTGAGTTTTTATCATATTTTAGCTACATGTTTGATTGAGTAGAGTGCAAGTTGGCTCTTGCAACTTTACAGGCCTTTGACAATTTATATTTGAAATCAGAAACATATCCAAGAAGATTAAGTTATGATTCTTCATTTGAAAGACGTTCTTCTTTCAAAAATTTTAAGGCTCCACGCACAGTGTGTTTAAAATCCAAATCGAAGGGACTGAAATAAAGAAACTCCTGAACGGACTCTCTAACAGCAAACAAACGTAAATGTATGCCTTCATCCCAGTCTTTACCTGTGTCATAACAATACGATCTCATCATATTTTTCAAGGTTTGATGAAAACGTTCTAAAGCATCTTGGCTTTCAGAATGATAGGCAGAAGACTTCAACTGTTGAATGCCCAATTCATGCATATCTTGCTGGAAAATTCCAGACATAAAATTTGACCATCGATCCGATTGGACAAATTTGGGTAGGCCAAATTGAATCAAGAACTTTACTAAAGCCTTTACAATATTTTGGGTTTAAATATTCCTCAGAGGAATTGCCTATGGGAATCTTGTTGACGTACACATTATTGTCAACAAAATATTGATTACCTGATCTGGACTTTGTTAAGTGACCGACACAATCTACCATAATTCTTCTAAATTGTTCATTAAATGCAGGGATTGGTTGTAAATGAGCTTTAGGTATCTTTTGATTTGGTTTTCCTACAATTTGACACGTATGACAAAGATCTACAAAATTTGCAAACATCACTTTTGACTTTCGGCCAATAGAAATGAGTCAAGATCTTGAGATACTTTTTATTGATCCATAAATGACCAACCAAAGGAGTTGCATGGGCCAAACAAAGTATTTCCTGTCTTTAAGGTTTTGGAACCACAATTTGATATTTCACTGACCATTCTTAAATAGCAGGTACCTCGGGAGGTCTCCATTTTCTCATAAGAACTCCATTTTTAATGAAGTAACCGACAGGTACTTCAGTTGCTTCAGTTTCACTAACGGCCCGCTGTAACAAAGAGGAGATCTCAGGATCCCTCTCCTGCTCAACGACAAGTGATTGTCGTTTATCACCCTGATCAGATAAAAGAGAATGAGTATTCAAAAGAGGATCACTGTTATCAATGCCTATCGACTGATCCAAATTGGAAGTGAAAGTGACCTCGTCAAAAACCTGACCAATACATGTGTCAACTAAAGGAACAGAGTCCTTATCAAAATCATTCTCACGAGTTTTATTTGACATAGCTTTTGTAACTGCGCTAGAACGGGATAAATCAGGGATTTCTTTTTCAATAGGATCCAAATTAGGCTTGTCAGTTACAAGTGGATTAACCACAACCTTGTCTCTAGCTAAGTCGTTGCCTAGCAACAAATAAACGCCCTCAACGGGTAAGGTAAACACTACACCTACGGTCACAGGTCCATAAACTAAGTCTGATGTCAAATTAACAGAATGGAGAGGAACATTAACAAAGCCGCACTCTACTCCCTGAATGAGAACACTCTCATTAGAACAAGTTTCATAAGAAGACAAAACACCTGAAACTTAAAGACGCTGAGAAGCTTCTGTAACCCTTAAAATTTTAATAGGGGTAGGATTGTCCAAATCACCCAAGAGTGAAATATAACCCATCGAGATAAATGGTTCAAAATTCTCCAAAATATAAGCAGACTGAGGTTTATCAAACCCAACAAATGTATTGTTTGGAATATATGATCTTGACCTCCTAGTAATAAGAGCATTTGGGAAAGGTCTATTTTGATTCAAGTGCCTATATTTCAATTTGAAGCACTCAGAAATGACGTGTCCTTTTTTCTTACAATAGGTACACGTAGGTAGAGACAATGATTTAGAATCAAGGCTCTCAGAGGCTTGAGTTTTAGAATTTGTGCCAAATGATTTCTACTGAGAGTCGTAATTGTTTGAAACACCTTTCTCTCAGTAGATTGCTGAGTAAAAGATTTGTTTACAGCCACTTTATGAGTTAAGGAATACCTATCTGCAGCCAGAGCAGCATTTTCCAATGTCTTAACCTGATGATCTTCAAGGTGATTTTTGGTATCACTGGGAATAGTTTTTGAACTCTTCGAGTAATACCAGTTGTTCAAGTCTTTCATAATTATGTTCAATTTTCTCAGACAGACACCATCTCTTGAACAACTGTTCTTTTTCCCTAGCAAATTCAACATAAGTTTGTATATTGTCTTTTTGTAACCCTCTGAACTTTTGTCGATATTCATCAGGAACCCACTCGTAACCTTTCAAGATGCATTCTTTAACCAAATGGTAAAAAGAACTTTGTTGTACTTATATAGATAGATATATATTTCTGGTCTTGCGTGAAGTACACTTTGCAATAATTGAGTCCAATACTCTCATGGCCATTTAGAATTCTCAGCTACGGTTTCAAACATTGTAAAATATTTGTCTACTTCCTTTTCACTAAAAGGGGGAACTAATTTGATATTTCCTATAATGTTAAAATTTTCACGTGATGTGGAATCATGCCTGTCACTTTCTTTCTTTCATTTTAATTTGAAATTCTTTCTCATCTCTTTCTTTTTGCATCTATCTTTTTCCCTTTCTTCAATTAGTCTTTCTTTATCCCTTTCTTCAAATTGTAATATTTTTTCGTCTTTCTTAAGTTCAAGTTATTCTTTTTGTAATTCAATTTGCCTTTCTTTTTCTTCTTTTTCTAATTGTATTCTCATTTGTTCTTCTTGTAATTGTATTTGCCTATCCTTTTCTTTCTCTTCTTTTTCTAAGTGCATTTTCATTTGTTCTTTATGTAGTTCAAGTTGCCTTTCTTCTTCTTTTTCTAGTTGTGCCCTCTGAAACTCAAATTTATATTTCAACTTTAGTTCTGCAATTTTAATGTCGGCATTGGTTAAAGTCTTACTGACAGATGCCAAAACAATATTTTCCCAAATATTCTTCTCAATCAAATGTTGAACTATCATTGCCTTGATTTCTTTTTTTAGATAAAGAAGTTTTTGCTTCAGATAGTTCATACTTTCTGGCAAATTCAAGCAATTCATCTTTCCTAAAACTCTCCAACTGTTCTTTGGATGGATTAGAAAGAAAGCTTTCCAATCTCGACATTTTTAAGAAAAAAGCTTGTTGTTTTCACTAAAATTTCAAATTAAGTGAACTAGGGGAATTTAAATTTTTAAATTTAAGCCAATTTCAAATATCCCGGTCGAGCCACCAATTCTTCTTATGTTACGTGACGGCTCATACTATGTAACATATAAGAAAGGCTGAACACAACAAGCTTTATAAATTTTAACAATGATACAATTTATTTTACTAGAACACAAAATAATGTAAATTATTTAAAACAAGACTTACGGTTTACAAGAATGATCCAAATTTTGTTCTAATATAATAAAAATATAAGTCCTGTAAAGAGTTCTAAACACAGTCTGAAAGTATGATGTTCCGGTCCAAAATGGCGGTTGACATCAGACGAAGGTTAACAGCAAATTCCTGCATTTTCAAAATAGACAATGTACGTGTTGTCCCGTTCCAATATTAGGGAGCAAATGTCCAAATAGGTAAAGATATTCGCTAGGAAAATTATAAATACGAAGAGAAAAGTAGTTCCTCTAACACGGCATGTTATTTTACGTAGACATAATGACAATTTCTACTTCTGGCATAACAAATTAGAAGTTGTATAACAGACTCGACTACGACTGTCTGCCCGAGACTGTAGACTCTCGGCCAGGGCGGTTTGTATGTGACTGTGTATGAATTACAAAATCTCAAAGCATATATGGGAAAGCTAATGCGTATCCTTAATTGCACGCGCACGAGAAAGCATGCAATTTCCCAATACTTCTGAACAATGAATTTGCTACCATACAAAGCACGTGCTAACACAAGTCACATCTACAAGTCAAGCAAACACCTTTATCAAAAACGTGTTAGACGACATTAATATATTGAAATAAAATGAATTAAAAAGAGATTTATACAAAATTGATTTAATAACACATACTTAAACTCCAGGATCGTAACACCTTCCCCCATAAGAAGCGAAAGGTTTATTTATTTAATAAAACTTTGATTTATAGCAGATATTCTACACATGGTAAAAATTTACATAATAACTCTAAAGAATTTTTTTTAAAAAAAGACATTTCTACATACGGGAAAGTGTATATGCAATTAAATTGTCCTTTCCTTTTATATATCTGATATCAAGTTTGTATTCTTTTAAAAACAAACTCCATCTCAAGAGCCTCTGATTTTTATTTTTCATTCTGTCGATGAAAGTGAGGGGATTGTGGTCACTAAACACAACATCCGGAGAAGGGGCCGAGCTAATATAGACTTCGAAATGCTGTAATGCCATTATTAAAGCCAAGCACTCCTTCTCGATTGTTGAGTAGTTTCTCTAGTGTTTAATCAATTTCTTAGAGAAAAAACACACTGGATGTTCAACACCATTTTGGTCTTTTTGAAGCAAAACTGTTCCAACCCCAATATCACTCGCATCTACAGACAGTTTGAAAGGCTTACTGAAATCTGGAGCTGTCAAAACTGGTGTACCTTTAAGTATGGCTTGTAGTCTATCGAAAGCCTCTTGACATTTTTCAGTCCAAATAAACTTGTTTTTCTTTCTCAACAAGTTCGTCAGATGCTCGACTACATGAGAAAAATTAGAACAAAATTTACGATAGTAACCAGCCATACCTAAAAATCGAATCAGCTGTTATATATTGATAGGCACTTAAAATTCTGAAATAGCCTTGACCTCAGCATCTATAGTTTTAATCTGTCCATGTCCCACAATATGTCCTAGAAGGGTAACACATTCATGGCAGAACTCAGGTTTAGATAGATTAATAGTCAGATTTGCATCCGTGAGTCTGTCGCAGAACTTCCGAATCATAGCTAAATATTCTTTCCAGGTGTTGTTGTAAATGATGACATCATCAATATATACATCGCAGTTGTCTAGACCAGAAATTATCATATTCATAAGGCGTTGAAATATGCTCGGAGAACCCTTCATCCCAAAAGGCATAATTTTGTACTGTTAGAGTCCATCTGGGGTCACGAATGCCGAAATTTCTTTTGCTCTTTTCGTTAGAGGAATTTGCCAAAAGCTCTTCAAAAGGTCAACTTTAGTGACATATTTGGCATTTCCAATGTTATCAATGCAATCATCGATTCTTGGCAGTGGAAACGAGTCTGTTTTGTGACACTATTTACTTTCCTATAATCCGTACACATACGGAAGGTTTTATTCTGTTTTGGAACACGAATGCACGGTGAACTCCGGTCACTCTTACTGGGCTCTATAAAATCATAGTCCAGTGAATACTGAATCTCTTTTATCATATTTTGCTGTTGAAAAGGATTCATCCTGTATGGCTGTTGTTTCTTTGGTTTCGAATTCACTATATCAACGTCGTGCAAAATATTGTTTGTCCTTGTAGGCACATCTGGAAACAAGTGATTATATTCAGACAACAATTGTTTAAGTTCACTTTTTTCTTGATGTTTCAAATGGGATAGTTTCTGATCTAGATTTTTCATAACTTCCGAATTATGCAGACTTGTTGTTCCAAGGTTAGTAGAATCCAGCTGAATTCCTTCCTGCGAATCTTCCTTTGGTGGGACAGATATAGCTAAATTAATTACATGATTTGCCTCGCTATTTCTTTCAACATACTCTTTGAACATATTGATATGGCACAATTATTATATATACATAATGATCTGTGAAAATGTATATAAATTTAACAACATTAAGTATAATTTTTAATATTTATTGTTGATTTCAAATATTTTGAGATTCTTTGTTTAAACGTGTAAGATGATATATAATTGAAAAGCTGTAATGCATTTTTCCACAAGGACATCTCCCCCAGATATCCCCCCGACTTTAATCTCCTCCACAAATCCCCCCAGATTCCCCTTATACTTACCCCACCATCTAATAGGACTTTCCCTTAAATCTTAATTCATTAATATGAAATTTTACCAATACAATATAAAAACTTTTATTAAGTTATGTTAAAAAAATGTTATTTGAAATAAATTTCAGAAGTAATTGTTAAACAAAGTGAATATTTTCATTCAATTAAAAAACGTATTGTTTAAAAGTTATTGTTATAAGCAATTATTTTTATGTATTCTATGATGTCACTATTGTTGAAGTCGGTGGCAATGTTTGCAATTCTCGAAGAACAGTCTTTGTATTTCTTTCATTGTTAAAATATATGATTGTGTGTGTGTGTGTGTTTGTGTGTGTGTGTGTGTGAGAGAGAGAGAGAGAGAGAGAGAGAGAGAGAGATAATGAGATAGGTCAGGAAAGTAGAAGTCAGCGACCATGTTTGCAATTCTGGAAGAACAGTTTTTGTACACCTTCTTTGGTTGTTGAGGCAAATGTCCACCGAATATATGATTTAGACTGACATTATTCAAGCTAGGTTCACTTCTATTGTTTATCTTAAGTATACCAAATATGCACAGTAAATAAATGTTAGACTAAGGCCTTTAAATTAGACGTCAAAGAAACCTCCTATTCTATAGTGAGTAAAAGCACTAGCAATTGATTGGCAAATAAACAATGTCAATGTTTGTTATAACTAACAATGCTTAAAAATGGGTGTGAATTTATGTTCACAGTTCAATCTTGTATCAAGCTACCCTTAAGATCCATGATTGTGTGTGTTTATGTGTGTGTGTGTGTGTGTGTGTGAGAGAGAGAGAGAGAGGTCAGGAAAGAAGATATTTTACATTTAATAATGCATTTTTTCAGGTGACAACAGTCATATCTGTGCACTAACGGTGATGCGGGATGCGTGTGTACATCAAAGCTAAATTTAACTATATATAAAGTTGTATAAAGATAACGAGGGGGGAAATGACTGGGGAAAAAGTCCTATCTGATGGTGGGAAAAGTCCAGGGGGAAATATCCGCGGGAAAGCACAACAGTATACTTCTAAACAGTAAGTATATAAACAGTAATTATTTACAATTCTATTATTAACTTTTAATTTGTATACTTCCAAAGAAGCATAAACATAGGTCAGATAAAATTAACAAGGATAACATTATATCTTTTAAAGTCATCAGCATCTTTTGGGGCAAATTTCATTTCATATGACTATATTCTTAAACAGATTAGATTTACAAGAGCTATTTTTAGCAAATAATCTGGTTGAGTTTATTAACGATAGTATAATAAGACAGAGCAGTATAACGGTCACATTTTTCAAAGATTAAATTTACGATATTAATGCAGCAAAATCCGGGGCATTGTCATCAAATCGATAACGTGCCATCACCCACATCACCACGCGTAGCAAATATGTGCAGAGTAATTACGGAAGTATTAATTAAATAATGAGAAGAAAAAATTGAAGATTAAAACTTTGCTAATGGCAGACTTATTTTCACTTTTGCTTTAATTGGTTTATACGTTACATCAGAAAGGCGTGCGAGACTAGATCATAACTTGCTATCAGCAAAGTGATAATATAGTGAAACCTGTGCTTACACAATTGCATTATCAGTATCAATGATCATGGGGTATGAAACTATCTTCCAATTACTCAACGTTAATCAGAAGGGGTACTTAACTATGTTTAGAGTTTGTGTTTAAAATGTGTTCTTTGTCATTATATGTAGGAGCGGAATCTGACCGCAGTGATGTAGCCTCGGAATTTAACAACAGTGTGTTTAATTAGTTGATAGCGAATATCGTCACCGATAACAATTTTACTCCATTTCACGAAACATATCTGTGGCATAGTGGTGTTATCAAACAAGCATGAACTGTCATAAAATTGTGGTTAGGTGTAGGCATAATTATTGTCATTTAGAGGTCACCCTGACGTGCCACAAGAAGCTACAGGTCAGCTTGGAATCATCCCTTGTGGGCGTTTGCAGCAGAAGATATAATTCCTCTCCGGATATCTTTCTACAATGACAAAGTGTACTATTTAACGATGTAGCTACCCCATTTAAATTCACCAACGAATATTTTGTTCCAAAGGTAACTGAACTGAAAAGAGAAAAATATCGTTTGTTCACTTATTCGTAAATCAGTTATTGGACAAAACGAACGTTTTCTGTAACAGGATCTGGCCTAATCAGTTTGTGCTTGAATGACGATTTTGGTAGACCAACAGAACACATAGTCACCAAACGTTTAAGTATTCCTGAGGTGGATTTCCATTTATAATTGTATGACAATTGTACAAGCAAACGAAACTTGCCGGTTTATGGCTAGAAGTGTGAGTGCATATTGCAGTTGCGCGTGGTAACTAGAGCGGATATGATCTGCCTATTATACAATCAAAATGCACGATTATGTTATTAATAAAAAAATATAATGGACCCTCATTTTTACCAACGTGAAATACTAAAATTGCTAGATAAAAGTACCCAGTGAACCGCACCGCTTATAAAATGCAAACGTTCCCATTTGGACCTGATGTAACTGGAAACAAGGCCACATCAACTATAGTATGTGTACTAATCGGTATTGTATTGTCCAAAAGCTATATCGATCGCAACTGATTCTTCTCAAAGTGCTAGAAAATTAATTTCGATGCAGCCGTACAAAGCGGTCTGAACACAATCAGTAAACAAGTTTCAGATATCTGAATTAATAAAGACGCTAAAACAATCAGTCAAATAATGCTTTAGTCTCTGTTACAAATAGACAACTTCCAGATCACCGGTGATGATGTGTTGTATATTGTTTCATGAATGATTATTCATAAGTGTTTCACTACTGTGGTTAATATTTCCTTAGTACTGCGATGATACACTTACTCCGTCGTTCATCGATCACTGAGAATTCATTTATATACATATAATTTGATATCTAACAGAACATTTCTTGGATTATATTTCGACCCTAAGTTTAGAACGCTCATACTATTGAGCGTATTTTCTTTTCGATCACAATACCGGCACGTTAATTTATTTTCCAGGAACGGAGGCATTATTCACATAGAACAGGGCCTACTCTTTTTCTAATTCCGTCATCATGAAACAATCAGTATTCGTTGACACACTGATGTCCACAATGTTACTTCGTCCCCACACTGTTAAAGAAAAAGAGATGGTTTGATTAGCTCGCTGATACAAACACATTGGAGGGAAAACACGAGTCTTAGTCGCATCGACTCTTGTAAAATCAATACAATGAGAGATGGGTTGGCTGGCTGGGCCTCTCTGCTGCTATATAAGCTCTTCTGTGTCTTATGTTATCTTTATTTTCTATTATATTCTTTTCACGGAAGGGAAATAGAAGATAATTGACAGAGTCTATTTGCTAGTCTAATTCTCGCTACTTGCTAAAGTGTTTTAGAAGCAGTTTGGTTGAGTTTCTACTCAATAAATAAATACGTGATTGATTTACTATGGAAGTCGTATCCATGAGAGAGGTTTCGTATTTGCCAGTCAAGTTTCTTATTATCTGTAAATGTGTAAACAAACAAACTCTCGAACTGTTTGAGTCAATGAAGTGAATTTAGGAAAATAAATAAGAATGATACATAATATAATCGGACAAACGTTTATTGGTTGTTTACGTAATTACCTTTAGCTGTATATCTTAGATAAACATAATGAACTTACTGGTATAAGCAACGTCAATATTTCTAATGCGTACATACTAACTGCACTTTGTACTTAGGTTTGAGGATTCCGAAGAAGAAAAAAATACTTCATTAAAAGTTCGCAAACAGACTTGGCATATACTAATCACCTTGTTCATTAAATTGAAGAAGGGCTTATCTCCATAACTGACAAAGAAATTAAAATATTCGGAATGTTTACACACACAAACTCATATATATATATATATATATATATATATATATATATATATATATATATATATATATATATATATATATATATATATATGACATTTGTCTTCGTAAGAAATATTTCTCCCCTGTTCATTGATTAGTAAGTTTATTCAGTCCAATAGATTCATTCAGCATAGGGAATACACTTTGAGACTTGATAATTTTGTAGCGTTGCACCAGTTTTTAGATCAAAAATTGTATAAGTGCTGCTGAAATTTCTCGATATCCTCAGCTACTTTCTGAGACCGCTGATCGTTTATATGATTACAAATATGTTCTTTCTGAGCTCGCCTAACTTTATGAACCAGTCGGACGTTACTAATTACGTGTAAACTGCGACAGGAGTTACTGTCCACCGGATATCGTTATTCGCTGGAGAATAGTTGAGTCGTTCAGAAAGTTTAGAGACATCGAAATAAACAATAGGGTATAATCATCGGAGGTAATGTGAGCGCCTGTATCCATATCCTGGTATGTTTGCATTAACTCCTTAACATCATGTACGCCCGAGTGTAATTTCCATTAAACGCATGGAAATTACAGTATAGTTCTCGTTCGCGATTTTGCCTCGAAACAATGCGGACGTTTAGAGAAAACAATTTTTTTAACGCAATTGTTAATAATGCTATATATTATGCTTATTTTTATGCTAGTAGTTACCGATTGGTTTGTAAGACATACCGTACTTTCAGAAAAGAGTAACTCTTTACGACAGGATAATAAAAAAAGGTTTCGACCGGAGTCATATTAATGAGCCCTGAGGTACGTTAATCATACGAAAATTCGAAATTCATATAGTTTCTACTGATGATGAATCTGGTATCCAACGCCATTTTCGGGAGGATATCGGTAATGTTATACCAATCACGGCAGAAAGTGATATTTTGTAGGTTTTGGAATTCATTTAGTGTATACTGAAACAAATTATTATTCACGGGAATGTTAACAAATACTGTTCTAAACATCGGTTGAAATCAGCGCAAACTCTTCCGAATAATTTCTGTTCGAGCTGTAACGGCGGATTATAAGGCCATGTCGAGTTCGCTGAACAAAATTCAAGCAGCAATGTCTTGTCTTCAAGCGAAATGTCTCTTTTTGAAACTAATCATATTTATGAAACGTCATCAGTATTTGTTTCAAACTAGTGATTTTATTTTTCAAAAGTCAGAATAGATCACGTTACAAATACTTGTATGCTTGTGATTGATAAACTTTAGATTAGCAAAATATTTAGGATCTCAACAATATTTTGATTAACTTATACGCCTTCATTTCCGGTATGTTTAGAGGCAATCATCAATTTTAATAGCTGCTCGATTTGAGACTTATGTTGGTAGTAGCGGATCGCAGTGCCAATTCAAGTGGCACCAACTCAGCAAATGCCTTTGATGGTCTTTGTCGTCCAATACATGCTGACGTAAAGCCGAACTTTGCACCACAAATGCTCACGGGATATTCAAGGGATGTCATGAAGAAAACGTTTGGATGTAATTTTATCAAATGACAGCGATAAATAAAACGCTTATGGGAGAGGAGGAATATAAAACTTATTAAAACCTTTAGCATAACGATGAAGTGTCATAAAATCGTGTTTAGAATACGATTTGGCAGCGTGATAACGGACTCTAAAATATTTGAATCCCGCTGCAGTTATTGCAGTCAACATGATGGCTATCCAGTCTGGAACAACCCACAATTCTCCAAACATGTTGATGCACATCTTAATACGATTGCCGCAAAAAATTGCTGTTACAAAATATTTGGTAAGCAATATCGAAAAGTACTTGCAAATTTTAGTCATGTTATCATGGTTGATATTAGTATCGTGAGCAAGGTAATGTTTATGGCCGTATAACTCGGAGAGTTCATCGAATGGTACCATTTCAGTCGGGTCAGCAATCGTTAAACAGGATTGTTGTTCTTGGTGTACTCTGTAAATTCCTTTGAATCACTGTGAGATAAAGCATTAGAAAATGCACTTGCACAGCAAAGAAAATCGTTAAACTCGAATAACATTTAATATTTAATCTGCTGTAGATTTAATTACCAAATCATCAACATGTCGTACCTAATCGAGTTGTTGAACAATACGTTATGCAGAAGATTCAGTTGACCTTGACCGATATAATTCATGATCATATAATGAAAACCCAGTAGTATTTTTATTGTTTATGCTTCCTTTTTATTTGTCACGGCTGTCATAACTGATGATTTTAATTTTTATGAATAATGTCACACTACTTTTGGAACTGTACATTGGTTCGATGAGAATTCTAGGATGCATGGGGAATAACTAAAGTATCAGTCGCACCATGGATGTAATGGCTACGACTCTGCGCATGGAGATCACGTCATAATGGATTGTTATCATTCTTCAGCTAATTAGGTTGCCAGATGGTCACAATTTGAAACTCTAACTTCAAACAGTGGTACTTTGACTGTTAGCATCAATATGAACGGAGAGTTGATGTATGGTTTGACCAAGACTTCAAGTAAATCATCGTTAATCTATTCCGAAGCTGTATCCTGTAGCAATGTTGAAGTGGTTTGGCGGATTCTCGGATTCTTCACTTTTGCACAGGGCATAGATACGGTCACATCAGATATAGGTAACATTAAAACTTACTCTGCCTGAAAAAAATAAATGTACTAGTGGGAGAAGAAAATGAATTTGCTCGTGTCAACGGAGTCCAAAATGTTCGTGATGGATTACCTATTCACGATGTCCATTGAAAGAGTCAACATGCAATTCTTAGACAAATGTCCTGTAAAAAATAATCGCGAGCATGTCACCATCCTGTAGGGTAATACTGAAAACTGCTAGGTTCTCTGTCAGGGGTTGGTCAGAATTTTAAGCTTCTTTTATATCTTATTTCGTCTTCTCTAAAAATCTCACATCGTCCAACGTGTAAAATGACTGGGTTACAACAGGCGTAAGTTATAATTTTTAGATCCCAGTGCCGATCTCAATCTGGACTTATCAAGAAAAAAACAAATGAAATAACGGCATCAGGCGATATATGATTTGAGTATTTGACATCAATCAGGTTAATGACTGACGATCTGTATAACGGTACAACTGATACCAGAATAAATTCACCCGTTTTTACTTTGGTGATTTCGCAGACGAAATACATTTCGTTTAAAATCACAGCTCTGAGGGTAGAGACCCCAATTTATGATTAAGTTACTTTCAAATATTTTACTTTAGGTCATTTGGTATAAAAAGATGACTGATATCATTAGAATCGCCATCGAGTTGAATCAGTTGTAGTTCGATTAGGTGTTAAACAAGATGTTTTAAAAACTCTTATTAAAATGCAGTTATCCATATATGATGGTGGAGGTGATAATCCTGTAATATATAATTGAACATGGCAGGGATTGTAAGGATTGTAATTATTATTAACCAATTGTTATTTTACATTTCTTATCGTCGTGAGTTTTCTAGTCCTGGAAATGATATGCACGTATTGAAAACGATGGATTAGACGATAATATTAACCGAATGAGAAATTTAGCTACACCTCAGTCAGATACATCTTACCCTGAATTTAAAGATGAAGCCTAGCAAACATTGCTGGAGTCTGTGAGGGACATGAGGAACCTCGAATTACCGGGTGCCATAGACATATATTTCGACGCCTTTAACAATTGCAACGACAGATAATCGGCTTAAATGGCTAAAAACATCGATGTGCTCAATCAAACAATCATACATGAATTTCACCTGGATATTGCAGATACTCTACAATGAGCAAATAGCAACAAAAATTTTGATGCGGCGCATAAGAAGGATCACAACTGAATTGACACAGTTATCGATAAAAATATTTCGAAGCAATAAAATATGAAGCAATAATGTGACTAAATGAAAACTTGTCCATCGAATTGGAGTATGTAAACACGATTGTGGTGGCGCTGACGCTAGAAGCAATGAGCTAGCGAGGAGAAAAAAAATCGCTAAAGCTTACTATAACAACTTTGTGTTCCAATCAAATCGATTATTTCCAGTTGTTAAGCGAGCAGAAGCGTACTATCCGTTATATGGGTTTCCCGTCTAAAATTACTAATATCAGGGAACAAGATTTTGAGGATGTTCAAGTCTTCTATATTCTATCTTTGTACCAAATCATTTTTCAAAAATATTCAGGGATAATATACAAAATACGGTTCGTGGATACTTTAAACATACCTGACGTTCTTACAGTAAAGAAATAATTGGCACATATTACATACGTCAGCACATCATAATACCGGTCTGTATAGTTGGTGGAACTTAATTGAAGTAAAGGGATGAAAAGGATAATGACACAAAGAACATTTTCATGCCTTTGGAAAGGTCTATCTATAATGAAAACATGCCAGTAGTTAAATATAAATAAGTATTAACTTCAAAACGCTTCTTTAGAAAAATCGTCAGCTAGAATTTGACCGAGCTGGTCATTCATTTGCAGACAAATTACAGATGTTACTGAAGAAGACAATTGTTTGTTAATTGAAAGTATTCAACAGAATCAGATAACATTTGATCGACTGTATCAAGTTTACCAATATAGCTTAGACAGCAACTAAATACGGTCGCACACTAAAAGCACAATACAAAGAACGAGTTTTCATGAAACTTGAAGTGGCCTAATCTTGAATACATCTACAAAATATTTAAACCAAATTAGTATTCCGATATGAAGGACTTTCTACTCTGTATAAATAATGCATATCTGTCTCCATTTATTGCTGTGAGTAGAAATGGGAAAAGGTGAAAACATGACAGACTAAATTTGTCCAGATCGGTGACAATCTTTTTCTGTAATAAACCTGTTAAATATGTAATGTAACGTGAACAGTACTCTACTTGGGACTCTATCTTGAATCGTGGCTGTGATATCTGCAAACTTGGGCGTTTTTAATCGTTATCGTGGATGTTGTAAACACGAGTCTTAAGTTCCGTTGTCAATAATCTTTACCAGAGTGGTTTAAGAAGATAATATTCATGTAATAGATAAACACTTGGCACTTGACACATATATCTTCAAAAGTCGATAATCCATTTAAGGGAAGCCAAATGTAGATATTTAAACCTATTATTGAGACCACTAAATGTATTCAGCCTGTGTTAGAGAAAACCGCTGAAGCAACTGAATAATTAGGA
This sequence comes from Potamilus streckersoni, assembly GCA_016746295.1. Taxonomy (NCBI): domain Eukaryota; kingdom Metazoa; phylum Mollusca; class Bivalvia; order Unionida; family Unionidae; genus Potamilus; species Potamilus streckersoni. Next base: position 1,533,885 of record JAEAOA010000671.1, on the reverse strand, counting down.
AAACGAACTAAGAAACCAAAAAAAATTCTTGAAAAACTTCCAGCCGAAATAGCTGCTCTGATGCCAGTCCCGGAAATACCATATGATGCAGACCAGGCAGAAGGTGATACTCAACAAATACCAGGACAAGCACTAGTCAAGGTTAATGTATCTGATAAATTTACCGAAGATGTCATTAATGGTATCAAACAAGCCAAGAACGTAAACAATTAGCTATGAGTGCTGTGAGAGGTTATGATAATCGAAAACAATATTTAAAACCTGAATAAGATAACGATGGTGTAATTCGCGATAATTGGTACCAATTGATATTTCGAATACACTATGACGCTGATCAAGCTCGAAACAGCGATCAGAGATATGTTGAGTATATTCATGCAATAGATGAATATATATCGTTTATACAGTTACCGCCAGAACAATAACAGCAATTGATAAAACAACAACAAAAACAACAAAAAACCACCAAAACCATTTGAGAAATCACAAAGTGATTATCCAGGATCACCAAAATCACGAATACCAATTATATCTACACCAAGTAAAACAACACCACCGAAACCAAGAGAAGAGGATGAAGAAGTATTTCAAGACGCTCCAGGTGCAACTGGTAGTGGTCTAGAAAGTGGTCTTATTACTTGTCCCAATAATGTCCTTGCTGATGTCGATCGACCAGAAATCCTCATCGGAGGAAACGAGCTGGTAATAATTCATCAGAAATCATTAATGAAGCAGCTGACATTTGCAAACGATTATTTAGTGGCGGCATTATGGACATTGATGTGAATCGATCCCTCATTAATGAAATCGCCGATGACTACCATAGTGACTAAAACACAGAGATTTGATACAATTAGTGATAAGTCAATTAATAATAACAATGACCGTGCATGGTACTCAACGAGGACCTACCATGGTCAGGGTAATAAACTCTCGATTACCGGTATACAGAGCAACCTAAGGAGATGGACTAGGCGATGTTGTTCAGGGTCTGTTTAGAAGAATAGCCCCAAAACAATACCGATTGCAAAGCAGCTAGGAATTAAAGCTATTGATGTTGTTCGTGAAAAAGGTATAGACGCTACTGGTAAGTTTGCTAGCAAAGTAATATCAGCGAACAAAAATAGACCAACGCGATTAATACGCAGACCACAACCCGTCCGACCTCAACCAGTCAAATTACCTACCACTGAAGTGATGCCCGCAATTGTAAGTAAAATAATAAATCAAGCCGCTAATCAAAAACTAGCGGAGTTGGCTGATGTACCAATGTCGGAAAAGGAAAAAATATATAACCTCTAGTCTTATAGCAGGAAGTTGTCTTGCTTTCCGAGAAGGTCTTCGTGTTAGACGAAGATGATAATAATAAAGATGTTCAAGCGTATGAGTGACCCCGCGTTTGACATGGACGCACCAGTTCTCAAAGATGAGTCTATGCGTGATTATCAGTATTATTCTTATGACGCTCGAATGCCAGATCAGCGTGGACGAATCGAATTGCAGGTTCAGGATATAAGTAGATATTTCTTACCCGCTGAAGCATTTATTGAAGTCGAAGGTGAAATGTTAAATAACGTTAATTCTCTAGCACTAGCAGCTGATGATAGAGTTGATTTTGTTAATAATGGTATTATGGCGTTATTTGATAGCGCTACGTACATGATAGACGGAAAAAATATTGAATCAATACAGAAAGACGTCGAAATTGCTACAACAATACTTTGCCTTGCAAGATACAGCGACGATTATTCGAGATCAGCTGGTCCATCAATGACGTTTGCAAACGATATAACTGACCATCCAGGAAGTAGAAACGTAAATATTGGTGATGTGAGAGCTGCAGGAGGAGCTGCTGATGCCTCTGCAGTATTATCGATGAATCCAGATTTCAATTTAGGATTTGCAACCCGTCGAGCGATGTAAAACGGTGATTGGATAACATTTTCATGTGCGATTCCATTATCACACATCTTTGGATTTTGTAGGAGTGTTAGAAAAGTGATTTTCGGAGATAAGCATACAGTTGTACTAGTACGAAAAAGCACAGACGATGATGCAATATGGAAACCTATTGGTGATCCTGGTAGAGTAATTCTTACAAAACTTTCTTATTGGATGTCAGAGATGACCCCCTCGATATCTAAAGAACAACTGTTACTTTCCTTTATGGATCAAGGTGGCAAATCAGCGTTGTCATGGTTAACAATGACTACGGATGTTATCCAGAGTAATATCAACGGTTTATTCACATGGCAAATAGCTTCACAGCAGGGTGTTTCTGCAGCAAGACACATATTTATTGCATTACAAGATGCTGCACGAGTACACGATCAAAATGAAAATATTATGGTATTGACAAACTCCGTATTACTGAGGTTTCACTAAGAATAAATGGACATCAAGAACCAACCGAGGATATTTTGTTGAATTTCGATCATAATCATGTAGCAAGTGCGTATCATCGTCATATGACATTCATGGGGCGTGATCTAAACGTTGATACTGGTTTACAAATATCGCAGCTAGATTTTATAACGCTGTATCCGATTTACTACTTTTCGCTGGAACATTTAGATCTAACTAGACAATCTGTTGTAGATATACATTTTCGAAATAATGTTAATAGAAATGTTGGAGTCGTTGTTAATTACAGAGCAATTGCTGTTATACTTAGCGATAAATCAATGTTACTCGACCGTGCAGCTGGACGAATGAGTCATTGACGCTCCAGTAGAGAACATGTAATTAGATCGCTCGTAATATTAATATGTCATATCATCACGTTAGTGTGAGTCTGACTCCTGGTCTGATTAAAAAACTACAATCATCATCAAAAAATAATCGTGCGGTAAAAATATCACTAAAGCGAGAACAACTCACAGGTGGTCCGAATAAGCAATCGTTGGCCGAACGTCAGTATAATCACTTTAATAAAGCTAAGCGATTAAAGACTGGGTTACGACTTGATCTTTCCGCAGCGGTTATTAAAGACATCGCTAAATCGGGTGGTATATTTCCACTTCTTGCAGCTATACCAGCATTAATAGCCGCTGCAGCCCCAGCTGTTGCAAAAGCTGCTGCGTTAGGCACTGTTGGAACCCCTGCTGGAATGGCATTAAAGAAAGCAACAGGACAAGGAAACAAAAAAGGGGAAAGGTCTGGGACTTTCGGGAACACCGCCCTCGTGGTACGGAAAAGGTTTAAGACTAGGAACAGTTCGATGATAATTCCACTATCAAATTTTGATTTACTTAGTGCAGTCAAGCCACTAAATATAAAAAAAAATTAGAGAAGTTTTTATGCGCGATCAATTTCCAAAACAACCTAACAATACTAAAGCTGGTATTATTAATCTTGATAAAAACTCTGGACCTGGCACGCTTTGGGTAGAGTATGCAATTGATCCACGTGGAATTGTTTATTTTGGTTCATATGGATTAGCGCCACCAAAGGAGTTTCCTCATTATGTCAGTAATAACACTGCTCCAATCTGGTATTCAACGCTACCAACACAAACAATAACTGATCCTCCAATATGTGGTCGAGAAGTACTTAATGTACTTGTATCAAAATCAACAAAACCACCTCATAAAGACGTGCATGAGTATACCACGATGTCGCATTTGAACAGACACTAATGACATAATGGCTGATATTCATGGAAGATCTCGGACAAAATAAAGATAAAATCGTCGACTTATCTAAATACGCAACTCTTGATCAACTTAGAAATGAACTCGATGATTTATTAAATATCACGAGTGTGGATCAAAATGATGTCGTCATTTTTCAAGATAAACAATGACGATTAAAAACGAGCAACATACAACTACCCGATGTTCTTATACGAATTCCTACCGCGGTTACTAATAATATCGTTACTTTTGCTGATCAAGGTAAAATACAGGATTCCGGTAAGTCGGTTAACGACTATGTTAAGAAAACCGGCGACGTATTATCTGGTGACATAATAATGTCAGGAAAACAATTACTTATCTCGGAAACCCATCCTCGGATAACGACGCAACAACAAAAAACTACGTCGACGATAGCAATAACGATCAAGTGACAGCAATAACAACGATCAACAATGAAATAGCCACAATAAGAACTGATTTTACCGGTCACGTGAATACGTTTCTAAGTTTTCGTAGAAACATTAACAGATCCATTAATGAATTTTTTGGAAGTTCACCAACCGTTCATATAAAACTCGTTGACATTAATACGAAACTAATTGATATTATTAGTGGAATTCCAGATATTATTTACAAAACGAGCCTGATTAATATTCCTCACAAACACATCATCAACATCGTGCACGTCGTCGGATCAGGCGCAGCTACATGGACACAACAAAATAAAACCATCAAACACACCACGGAGGTCGCTGGTATGAATAGGTTGTCTGTGTTTAGCGGTGTAGAATTTAACATACTTGCCACATCTCCATTAGCTAATAAATTGACTAGAACCGTATCTGTAATGTTAGAAAAAGATTCTGAAGAAACGTTCACGTTGGAATCATTGAATAGAAATTTGGCATCCGCTAATTACTGGTGGTGTCTGGAATTTGTAACTAAATCTTTTTAAGTTAATTACTTAATTAAATGACAACGTCATTGGGTATGATGAATCCAATGACAGAGTCACTCATTCACGTTCAACATCACATATATAATCAGGCGTGTAAGTATCAGACTGAACTAAAAAATTGAATTGACGAATACACGTTGAAAGTAAAAAAATATCGCAGAGGCATAGTTGTTATTGACATAGTCGTTTACTCGGTTTCTGCTGTTGTTGCTGGAACGGGATTATTATTATCAACATTAACTATGACTGCTCCTGCGGTTTTAACGATTATCGTTTCTACGACAACAACATGCGCAGGTATTCTTAGTATTATCGCTAAGAAAATATCTACATGCGCGAGCGATAAATTACGCGAGTACATGATGAAATTACACACAGCAACAGCCGCCTATAATAAATTATGCTCGCATATTTTCTTGTATCTGAGTTATGGTAAAATATCTGATGAGGAGTTCGTAGCGATAATGAAAACCTACGATGAAGCATTCGTGATAGAAAACAAGGCATTCTCTAGTGACATTAGCCGAAAGATTGAGAATTAAATAATAACGATAACAATAATGTCAGAGTCCTTGACATCGTCAAGGAATTATTGCAAGAGATCGTCACTAATACGACACCATCTAAAACTACAATGCTATCGGTAAGTTCAACCAATCCTGAATTTAGCGTTAACTTTCCAACTGCAATTTCAGCAAGTGAACTTGCATTGGCCCAACTCCGCGTTTATAATAGCTGGCCAAATATCAGATCAAAACCATTCGGTGGATTACCAGCAAATAATTCACTGGTATTTGCTAATAAGAATAAACTGGATCTAACACCTGATTGGCAAGTTGTTGGAATTTCAACGGGCAGTTATCAAAAAGAAGAGAATAATGACGAGTTAAAACGCAGAATAAAGTCAATCACAGTTAAAGGATCAAAAATAGTTATCACTGTTTACGAACCAACACTATCAGCAGTAATTGAAGTAAATTCCCCTGATTACCTCGTAGATATCTATCCGAGTTCGATCAGATCAGTGTTAGGATGGCCCGAAGTCGCACCAGTTTATAATGGAGTTTTAGAACCAACTGAAAATGAGTTTAAAACGAGTGAAGAAAATTCATTAAAGATCCAGAATATCGAGAAACATATCCATGGAACATAATAAGATTTAAATTTGATTCAAACAACGATAGATATTACTTTACCGACTTTGACGGTAAAAGGATCCCAAAGATATTTAGATCAGCATTTAATGTTATCTAGACGCCAATGTCGCGGGATATAGCCATTGTTGCTGAAGAATTTTTTAAAAATGTTTTAGATGCTCTTAAACCTGAATACGATAAAGCGATTAATGATCTAAGGAATTTACTCACTTCATTATCACAGCAAAATGATAATAATGTAAAGCAGCAAATAATTGAGTCAATAAAACACTTAAATGGTATCTTATTTGATTTACACATCGCCAATCGAAGCATTATAAACTTACTAGACATGATCTTAATAGACATGGTTACACAAGTACAGATCTTAAACAGTTATTTCGTAATCATTATAAAATAAAAGAAAATGATTTACGAACATTTATTATACCAGATCTAAATAACGCTGAAATGAAGAAATCATTCAATGATCTTATTGAAGAATATTATCCTGGAGTAATTCAATCGTGGAGAAAATTAGCCCCACCACCGTCTATACTAAAACATAACAATACCCCGTTTGGTGCTGGCAGACACATAAGTCCGGGCATCGTAAACATAAAACAACAATCGCTGTCAATTTCGTTTGCGACGTTGTGGATGGTAGTTTTCAGATAGATCTTTCAAAGTCTAGCCAGGCCCAACAAGGGTATATATTATACACATTTTCCCCAATCGACCCCCCAGGTTATCTGATTGTATCAGAACCTAAAAACCCCGTATATTTGCGTGTTCATAATCCGTTATTATCAAGAATACACTTCAAACTTACAGACCAAAATAATCACATCTTGGATATAAAAAAATGAAATTATAAATATAAATCTGTATGTGAGATCGTAATGCGTCAAATGTGAAACAAAAAAAATATCTTTGGTACTAGTCCATAGTACCTGATATATAATGGCTGGTCCGTATTCTTTGATATTAAAGTATCCACAAATGAAAGGTTGGTCCGTATTCTTTGATATTAAAGTATCCACAAATGAAAGGTTGGTCCTTAAGTATACTTGTTTTGTTTGTAGGTTAATATATATATATATATATATATATATATATATATATATATATATATATATATATATATATATATATATATATATATATATATATATATATATATATATATCTTTACTAAGGCAGAATATGCATTAGTTTTCCCAAGGGTTTTGTTTTGCCATTATAACAGTAATAGGCCCTCCCTCGTTACTTTTATTTTCACTTTCATTTCCACTCGTATTTGCACAATGTTCCCTTAACTGCCTTATGCGAAAGTTCATCAGTTTTCTCTGTTCGTATTCATGAGATAATTCTAACTTGATGTTATCAATAGCGTTTGAAAGAGGTACAAACAATTTTACCTGATTATCAGTGATTGTTGCCAGTGACTTTAACATTCCATTTTGCATATCCTTTAAAAATTTGTAATCTGACGAAAGAGTAAATCTGTTTTGGTTTTTCATTTGTTGTAACGAGTCAAAGTCACATAGAATCTTTTCAGCATTCAAAATGTCAACATGGATATTGTTATGTTGTAATTTTTAATAGCAAAAACAATAGCATTTATTTTTTCAGTGATCATTATATAATAAATATATATATTTAATATACAAATTAGCAAAATATGTAGCGCGAACTGACACTCGATCTACCGTTCCTAGTTGATCATATTTACCTAATGAGGTTTTGTTCAGACATTTACCCCACCAGAGAACCCCTAAATATCCGAAACCAAAACTTTAGAGACTCAGAGGCTTTTGTCTGCGCATGTGCACATGTACCCCTACAAGTTCCTAGGACATTCGAAACCGAAACTCTAGGAACTCAAGAGGGTTGTTTATACACGTTGTAGGTCTTATTTTAGTGACCAATCAGATATGCCTTGCAAGAGTTCCTAAATATCTGAAACAGAAACTTTAGAAACTCAAAAGCTCTTGGTCATTGTGACCGAACCAAATTAGGTTTTGGTTTTACTATTGTGTCTTTAGGAACGGTACCCTGTGTGGGTTACCTTTAGTAGGACAAAAGGTTACGATCTCGTATCAGTTCCCTCTACATATTTTAGGACGGTACAAGACGGCACAAACACATAACATGTAATGATGATGATGATGATGATATAAACAAATGCTATCTTCACATTTGCATACCCACCCCCAATATCAATCCGAGGGTGATCGACGAAAAGTCAATCCACCACGAATAGACATAGTGAATAGGTATGCGTACATGAAGATAGGGGGCAGAGCTCCAATAAATTATAGTTTTTGGCATAATATCGCCTTTCCGTAAACATTGTCATTCACAAGATTCGATCCCTGATCGTCTAGATCATATTACACACTTAAGCGTTTAAGAAAAATTAGTTAATATATACTTACCTAGACCAGAGTAGTCCTAAATGTAACAAAAACCAGTTTGTGGTATTTTATTTATACAGTTTCCAGAAAATATATATGATTCTGTATAATAACACGAATAAAATTAAATTTGCCAGTATATATATATATATATATATATATATATATATATATATATATATATATATATATATATATATATATATATATATATATATATATATATATATATATATATATATATGCTGTCCACTTATCTAAATCTACTTATTATAGGATTGCAAACAGACAGACACAGAGACAATCATTGTGATGGATTTTCTGCATTGACTCAATGCTTTATATTGCTTGTATTCTCTCTCTCTGTATTACTTAGTGTATTTTAAATACACAAACAGGGAGATATTTCTCTCTGTTCGTTTTGTTTTCAAAATTCATTTATTGAACAGTGGAAGACAGCAGTATAATAGCGTACTACGATAAAATCGATATAATAGATCTAATTATACGGCGAGCTTAGAGCAGCCAAATCACAATTGACTATGCACTGGTGAATTGTGCTCGTGAAATTTATGTAAAAACAAAGCATGCAGTACGCGGAATTTACATAAACAATAGGTAAAGTATAATTTTATCAGTAGGTAATGAGTTGCCCGATTAGCATTGAAAAGACCACTGGTAGGTTTGTAAAACGTTACTATGTTATCAATCATTAGTATATAGTGATTCTCCATTAAAGAATTATGATATATCTGATTATACGTGTACGAAATAGAGATTTTCGTTGAATTTACTATTTTTTGTTGGGTAAAATCCCCAGGCGTGTTAACGGGAATTAGCATTAGGTTTTAAATTTGTTTGTCAAACACAGGTTCTTTCCAGTTCTTTTGCTCGTATTGTGTAGAATTTTATGATCGAATTACGATAAAAAACCGGATAAACTAGTATTTGGTCAACAAATTTAAAACCTAATGTTAATTCCCGTTAACACCTTTGGGGATTATACCCAACAAAAATAGTAAATTCAACGAAAAACAATGATAAAATCGACTAAAATGCCTGAGAAATAGCGTAAAAAACAAAACATTTTGATAAAAATCGAACCAAAAAAAAAACTTTAAAAAAAATAATAAAATCTGATTAAGTAGAGAGTGATTCATGATATAGAATATAGTTTATATATCTTTGTGAAGTACAATCTTATATTTCTGAATAAACTAAATAATAACAACAACTACAAAAACTGAAAAGTTTTATGCTTGTCCCAGTCTCGCTTAATTATCTAACCTGAACATGATATTTTGCTCAAATTTAAAGGAATCAGAAGACTTTGCAACCCATTTGGCAACTGATTTAATTGAGGGTGGTACAATGTTAAAGTATTTACTAGCGGAATAAATTGACTTGAACATAATTTCTTCTCCAGATTCTTTATTCACAGATTTAATAGCTTTTGCAAATCGTGCATCCCCAGTTTTTCCAAACATACAGTTTTCACTTTGCGTGATAATACGTAAATTTTTAAGCGAGTTGTCAACTTTACTGTTGTTTATGTGGTGGACCACATACCAGTCTTTGATCGGTCCCAAAAAACATTCGATCACAAATCTGTGTAATAAATAATTTTTATTTCCTTTTGTGTTAAACGCAAGATAACCAGCATTGGTAACACTACCTACTTTTTTTTTCAATCTGCAATTTCTAATAATACCATCACGATTCGCGTCATAATTGGTTATGATTGGATGAGGCACAAACTCATTTAGCTCAATTTATATAGTATATACTATTTATTTAAATCATTGTTTTGAAAATCCAGCTAGATAATCTTCTTCGCGTTTTATGATAGATTCATTGTTGTATTTTTTATCGTAATATCCTTTAACTCTCTGTACCTTTTTCCACAGCATTGCGCGCAAAGATGCGTATTTCTACGCACACAGCACCACACAGCAGACACGGTTTAGGTCATAGACTCCCATTTCTCATGCATTGCATGTGACAACTACAGAACTCGTTTACGCAATTTTTGTTACACGGAGACGTGTAACCAATCTTAAGCCAGCGGCAATTGTGATTTGGTTTAATCATATATAAATGATTAATACTTCAATTTAGATACATATTTGCCTTAATTATAATATGCAGGAATCATCCGCAATTGAACCTTCAGCAGCTAGGTTTAATCGTGACAGACTACACAAATTTAGTTTTTCAATGCAAGATCTAGCTTTAACAAATGCGGATATAACTAAACGCATTAGTGAAGCCAAGAAGGAGTTCCGCCACGATGGTGCAGTTCATGTGTGGTCCACATTCAGGATTGGAAATAATATCTATGTTATGAATGACAAACGAGGTAGAGAGATCATTGACTATCTCGATGTTCGGAAATATATTATTTTAGTAAAATTTATTGTAAATATAGAGGATGATATTTGGATCATTCTAGACAAGCGCGAATCCATCGAAAAGTCTGGGAATAATATTATCCTCGGTGCAAATTCCAAACCAGGAATACTGACTGGAATAGACAAGCCGTATTATGAGCGATCTTATCCAGTAACTGCTGTTGTCTACGCGATCTATCCATTACAAGATAAAACTGACGTAAAGGATCTCAAGAAAATGAAACTGTCATCCTTGACTAGAATAAACTGTGTGGTTCAGCGAGTTATAGAACACTTCACAAACGCGATACCTGGAAACGGTTTAACAGATTTAAGACGTAAAAAAAAATATGTTGGTTGCAAAAGTTAAAGACACTGAAGCGTCTATCAGTGACGTTGCTGAGCTAGAAAAGTTAGTAAGATTTTCAATAACAGTGAAGGCATTGATAGTAGAGATTTTACACAGAACAACATATAAATCTAGAGGAGCTCCTATAAATGTTATTGATCATAACGCAAATGCATGGACTGATGCTGTAAGTGTATTTCCACGAGAAAGAATGGTTAAATTTTACCAAAATGATGTATTCGATGCCATAGGTGCTATTAGCATACGTGACCACGTTTCTGTGTGGTTGTTTCAGAGTTCTGAATGTGATCATTATGATCAGTTTGTACGGTCTAACGGTGATATTTATCGTACAGAATCTCTTTATAAAGAAATAGAAAACCTTGCTCTGAAATATACTTCTGACGATGTCAAAGTTAGATAATTACTAAGTAATTGTTTTACCGTACCATCGGTTGCTGCTCATTCCGCTCAGGAGAAAAACTCGTGGAAACAGACACGATTAGAATTTCTTGAAGATGTCGTGAAAAGTTGTATAGAATACGGACACGTTTGATTGTGGAATACTACATATAATTACAAAGACGTTATCTCAGCTGATATGGTAGCGTGTTAGCTTGGAAGTTTTCTTGGATATGGAAAGTGTTTTAATACTTTAATAGATTTGGACATCCTACACATGACATGACTAGGGTTGCGATAAATGGACCCTTACCAGATTTTGATCTAACAGGATTTGCTCATGTAACAAATTCGAACTTAGAGAAGGTCTCCATATGATTGTCTATGCGTGGTTCGGAAAACACTTTTCAGAAAAATTTTGGGCTCCAATTGTTCTGCTAAGATATATGATCGATGTTGGAATTTTAGTATCGTTGAAAGTATCTGAAGTTATTACATCATATCGCGTGCAAAATCATGTTTGGGTGCCAGAACCTGCTAAAGACGATGAGAAACTTGCAACAGATCTCGGTAGAAAAATAATCGGTAAGTTTACACAATGAGGATCACATAATCATAAACGAACTTGTACAAGATTGATCATGGACGATGCTGAACTCGATTTTATAATCGCTGATACGATGGAGAAAGACACATTTATAAGTCGACGTAATGCTTATATATCATACAAAACAAAACTAGGTACCATAGTGAGCTATACTGACGGCGAGTTACCGCAGTTTACTCATCTAAGATCTTTGATGCTAGCTTATGTTTCGATAAATCTATTATAGATGATAAACAGATTTCCTCGTTACGCTGTTAGAGTCGCGACAGATTTATTTTATGTACACAAAAATATAATGATTCATTAAATCTCGATAATGGTGAATGGGGAACGTGGAGGATAAAACAAGAAAATATACTTAGTTATTGTGAATCTGCCGATCTTAAAATTGAGGTAGCATATTACAGAAATAATCAAATGTCAAAATTATCTGCGCCATCCGTCTATGATCCTGTATGTAAACATAAGACCGTTTATCTTAATGGGTGTGGAGGTTCAGGTAAAACAACACGCGCGATTAAAGTATTCATGAGTTTAGATATGATTGTCTTAACACAAACGCACAAACTCGCCAGGGAAATAAAGCAACGAAATGTAAAGTCGTGTACATATCATAGTTTCTTTAGATGGTGCGGAGATACATGGACCCCATCACGAATGGGTGAATAATATATACCTAAAATTATCATATGGGACGAGATATGCACGGTGCCTCTGGAAGTATTACAACTATTTCTTGACTGGTTGTTACAAAGAATACTGCTGTGATTATGTGTGGCGACCACCACCCTTTGTTGAGCAGTCACCGCATGAGTGGCTAAAGAACAAATTTGATGATCATAGAGCCGTTGATGAGACGCTGAAAGAATTTAAAAGATTAATACGACTACAACCAGATACAATACAATGTGAAGTAATGCGTGAGATAATTCCAGAAACATCCATGAATGATTTTTGGACCCTATGGAAACCTGCGGATTTGATAGTTGCCAGTAGAAAAATAGTTCGTGACGAACTACAAAAGAAATTGTATGCGTTACAAAAGGAAAAATTCCCAAAGTTGCCTGTACCGTTGTGTTATCTCCCTGCAAATACTAGACAACAAAATGTTGATGTTAAGATTCCTAGTGCAGACATTGTCCGAATACAAAATCTTGTGTTAAATGATGTTGCCACTGTCACTGTTGATGTTGTCGAGAGCGCGTTAAACATGGATAAATCGCCATGGACGTTAGGGTACGCTATAAAGATTCATTCGTCGCTGGGATTAACTCTCACTGATACTAAAGTTTGGATAGCCGTTGATCGTATTGAGTGGTCAAATCTAGTTTATCTCGCAGTATCTCGAATTAGAAGACTATCACAACTAAAACGGGTTATCATAGATTGCGTAATAACCGAATAAATCACTAATAATATCGATATCAATGAAAAATTATGCAGCTATAAGCAGTGTGATAAAAAAAATCGCGAGTTTGATATAGATGTGGATATTATTATGTTGTTAAAACAACAACAAAATAATCATTGCGCAAACTGCAACGCAAGAATGTTGTGGCAGTATTCGAGCAATAACCTAAGACAATTTACCGTTGATAGAATTAATAGTAGTCTTGGTCACACGCGCGAAAATATGATGCTGACCTGTTTGGAGTGTAATCGACGTCGAGGATCTGCGAGTTTATAAAAGTGTACTCGGTGATAATTGCGTATCCTTAGGAATTATTTGTAATTGTTCACGTACAAATACACGTTGAGGAGCAGTTGAATCTAACCTGTAGATTGCAGGTCTACTGTGGACCTTACCACGCTGGTTATTTTGTGTGTGGTCACACTCCAAATAGGATCAATTGCCCTTTTTCTACCTCCTTCGAGTTCGCCAGGTTCGTATAAATATCTAACCGTAGCATTGCCTATCACTGGTTGAGACATAGATTTACGTTTTATTGGTATATATTTTTTTGTGATCCCATCAGAGGGTTTCATAGAAGTTGCACGAGTAACTTCCTTATTCAGCGCAGCTATCACACTCGGTAGCCTTGCAACCCATTCACGAGATCTTGTATATGCGGATATTTCCTTTGCATATTGATACCCAAAAAACCGTTCAGTAAGTGTTCGATTAAATCGTAAAACGATTGCCTGATCACGATGAATCTCCATGTGTCCTTGTCTGATTTTAACGTTGTGCTTGTTCATCAGCGAAGATACTGCACCAAGAAATTCTTTGCCATGATCAACCTGTAGTAGATGCGGCCATTGTAATGGTCCTCGCTGATAAATTTGTTTAAACGCAGATGCAACTTCAGATGCTGTCTTTGTTGATAGGGGCTCCAGATCTGTATATCTGCTCGCAACGTCAACGATGGTTAAAGCGTATCTGTATGTGTGTTGACGTCTACCTGCTTTTATGGTATCGTGTGGTAAAAACAAGATATCCGCTTGATGAACTTCATTAGGAACGTTGACATCGAAATGTGCGTATTGAATTTTTTAGGTGGATTTAAAATGATTTGCCATATTGCCTGTCGTGCTAACCATGCTGCAGCAGCAACACGTGAAACTTTTGCTGAAGCGGCAAGTTGCTAATTGCTGCCTTACCTCGCCAATATCCTTTCGGGGAATAATAAATAGATTCCATTATAATAATCAGTTAATCAATTACCAGCCCCTATCATTATTTTACCTTTCATGGCGGATTTTATCCAAAAGCTAGCGAGAGATTCTCTGACAGATTTATTAGGTATAGAATTTAATGCGTGAATCAACTTTATATCTGCGAGATGCCGTTGTTTCAAACCAAGATTTGTATACGATACAACATGAGTGTGACAAGCTTGATCTAACTTATTTACTGGATACTCTCCAGGTTTTGGTCGATCTTGGTTATCGAGTCTGATATCGAAACGAGTTCCAGGACCACAATAATTATATCCGGGAAGGTGTTTCTCACCAGGATATTTTGAAAATGGAGTTCCTGGCAATTTCCCTAATGAAACGGCTATGTCAACACCACGCACTATTTGCGACGCGAAAACAAATTTATATTTTTTGTACCACAGGTTACACACTTGCCTGTGAGTGCGCGTCTCTTATTTTTTGTTGAGCAGCAGGGAGGGCGAACCCTACAAAATTTTGAGACAAAATCGATTAAAGTCTCAGAATGCCAAATGGAGCCTTCCTACGAAATCTCATATTTTAACCAAAAAAAAATAAAGACCCCATTGGTAATATGGAGCCTTAGCCATTTTGTCGTAAATATATTGTCATAACCACCCTCAAAATTGCTGCCATCTACGTCGCAAATATGTTATCATCTCGCCCTCCCTGCTGCTGATTAATACAAATTATTTAACCAAATATTTGTTAGCTTTTCACAAACAGACTAATCGATAATACTTCACCACGTAGATCAATTAAATTATTTGACTGATCGGTGAGTGTAAAATTAATTCTAGTTAGCAAATCATTTTGACATTGCATATAGACTGGATTAGTCGGATTTTCAACAATTAAAAATCCTGGAGGGGCTGTTGGCGCAAATGAGTAAAGAATGTAATCTTGACGGGCTTGATTTGATTGTTCCATATTAATTTGATAACTTCCTTCGATTACATCACACGTTAAATTAAGCGCGATCACTGATGAAATATCCACATTGTTCGGTGCGATATGTCTACCGTCGCCGTCGGGAGAATTATTATGAGTGAGGATAATAGGATTTGGCTGGCTATCTTTTCATGATTGATAAATTTTATTAAATCCTTCGTCGATGGCAGTTCTGAGTTTTTTCTTTAACTCGGGAATGTTATATCCTGGTAATTTATAATTTGGATTTTCATTTATATTTTTTTTTATAATCTTGGGCTGAACTAGTTTTTGAAATCGGGTTATTTTTATCAGTAAAAATATTAGTAATCCTCGAATTAAATATTTCCATGTCATCGATGATTTTATTACCCGCAGAGACTACACTAGTAAACTCAGCTTGTGTAAGAAGGCCAGATCTTAACGAGGGTAATAACAACAAAATATCATTATTCATTTTATCAAGGATGTGATTTTTAATATCTACGAATGTTGGACTTGTATCATGCATTTCCAAAATTTCGTCCTCTCGTATAATATAATCATTTAAAAGTGGAATTATCCATGCATCCTCACCATATTGATCCTTATATCGATATCTTTTTGTGAAGTTTATATCCTCGAATTTTTTATAAGTTTTTGATGGATTTTCAGGTCCTATTTCATCAGTGACGTGATCAGATTTTACAGGCTCGGGCGTGGAATTACCAGCACTTCTAGGTGGATCTCGGGCCATCCTAATACTGTTCTTATTGAACTGTTATAAATATCTACAACATACCCAGGAGAGCCTATTTCAATTGTAGATGATAGTGTTGGTTCATGAACTGTTATCGCAATTTTTGATTCCCTTGTAGTAATGGATTTTATTCTACGTTGTAATTCATTATTAATTTGCTCAATTTGATAGGACCCAGTTGGTATTGAAACAACGTTCCAATCTGGAGTGTCATCTTTTTTATTTCTATATGCAAATACCAGAGAATTATTAGGTCTCTGACCGCCAAATGGAACCGATCTAATATTAGGCCAACTATGATACACTCGTAATTTTGCCAACGCGATTTCCTTTACTGAAACAGGGGAAGGAAAATTCACACTGAATTTAGGGTTTGTTGACGATATTGATATCATGCTTGTTTTCCGTGAAGTGGTATTTTCTGCTATCCGCGGACGTAGTTGAATCTCTTGCGACATTATTATTATTATTATTTACAATGTCTAATTTTGCAATAGATGAAAAAACGCTAGCGTTTTTAATCGTAGTATCATAAATACGTATCATTGCGGAGAATTCGTCTTCGGTAATTATCGTATCATCAATCGATGATGACATCAACGAGGATAATTGTGAGTAACCGTTAGATACTGCTTGATGTTTTACTATATAGTCGTTAAGTTTTTCTTGAGAACACGATGATATTTTTTTAGTAATAGCATTTGCAATTCCAGCAAATGTTGTCACCGCGGAAATAGCAATTGGGACAGCAATCGGAGCTCCCATTGTTACTGAAGATAGTATAATACCAGCACCGGCCATTATACCAGATACCGAGTATACTGTAACATCAATCGCGGTAATTCTCCTGCGATATTTTTTAATTTTTATTTCATACTCATCAATGAGTGTTTTGAGTTTCTTTAAAAATTCTTTGACGGTATCATAGCGATATTGCGATGACGGAATCATATTATTTTAAAACCTCAAGTGGTTTCTAATTGTTAAAAATTCTAATTTAGATAGGCTACAAACTCCATGTACCATACAAATGATGTCTTATTTAAATTAGGATCAGTGCTTGTTATTGTAAACCGTTTGTATTCACCCACGTCAATAGTCGTTGAAATCACGTTGTTGTATCCATAAGAAGTCAATGATGATATATTAAACTGATTCAGTGACACTATTGTTAATCGATAAATACCCTTGTTTGACACAGTGAGAGTTATTGTATTCTTTTTAGGTTCCCAATCTAATGATCCAGAGAGAACTGTGCATACCATATTTACGATATTCCTCTCATGAGGAATCTTTATTTTTTCAAGTTGCGGAATATTGTCTGTTTCAAAATTTGTAATATCCTCGATAGATTTTTTAATATTACTAATGTTATCTCTAAAAATATTAAATCCAGCATCATTAATATTTTTAATATTAGTTTTAATTTCATCAAAATTGGATTTAATTTCAGCGAGAGAAGGAGAGGTTACCGCTGGTGTTCCAAAAAATTTATTGATAATATTTCTACGAAGGGAAGTATACGTTGTTATATGTTTCTCAAGTTCTTCATCTAAATTTTTTAATGCATCTGTGATTGTAGAAACAAGTACACCTGGTTTGAGTTTTCCATCGTTTGAATATAACAATATTGTATCTTCAACGACGTCATGTCTTCGTATTAAGACATCATCCAATGAAACATTACTAGATTTCAATTTGCCCTGCCGATCTTGAAATACAACTATTTCCCCAGGATCTACACTTGACAAATTTAATGTCTCGGCGATTTCATCTTCGTTTATTTTTTTTACATTTTCGACAGCGAATTTACTATCGGTTTCTGTTTTTTTGACTCTGATAAAGGTCGTCCCCAAATATCAATCATTATACGAAAACGCTAACGTTTTTCTAAATCATAACGCTATCGTTTTTGCCATTGCCCGCTTGTATATTCATTAACAACAACTTGTGGTGGTTTTCTTGGAAATCTAGATATCTCTGCAAGGACGTTTAATACTTCACGTCCGCATATCGGTGGATCATTTAACCGTTGTGTTGGTAGCGTGGAATAAAAAATTGGAGATGATTTTGTTATTGTGGATACATATCGCATAAATTCTTTTGGTGGAGCTAAACCATATGAATCAAAATATACAATTCCACGTGGATCAATTGCATATGCGACCCAATGAGTTCCTTCTCCGCTGCTGTTATCAAGATTGATAATACCCGTTTCATTTTTCATTGGTTTTGACGGTAATTGATCTCTCATGAAAACTCCTCTAAAGTTTTTTTTATTGATAACGATTTTACAGCATCAATTATATCAAAATTGGATATTGGTGAAAATCCAAGGGATTTTTCCACTAATAAGCCGTTTCTGGTATTCTTAGGCCCGTGCCCTTGTACCAATTGTATGGGGTTCCTGATAGTCTTAGACCCTTTCCTTTTTTTATAGCCTTTCCCAGTAGCTTTTTTCAGGGCCATTCCTGCAGCAGTACCAACGGTTCCTAACGCTGCCGCCTTTGCAACCGCTGGGGCAGCCGCTGCAATCAATGCTGGAATAGCAGCTAACAGCGGGAATATACCACCTGATTTTATCATACTGGCGATTGCTGCTTTCGAAAAATCAATTTGAACTCCTCGTTTGTTCTTTAGCGCATCATTAAAATGTTTTATTTGACGATCTGTCAATGATAATTTATGTGCACCACTGGACATTTGAGTGGGTTTCAGCGTTATTGTAGTTCCACATTCTTTAGCCGACTTTGGTTTCAATTTCTTGACCTGACCATCAGTCAACTGGACATTAACAATACTATATGTCATTCTATTCTACAACGTAATTTACACTTTTAATTGATCTTATTGTGAAAATCCTAACTACATGTTTGGAAAATCAAAGGTTTTCTACTGGTGCATCAATAAGTCACATTCGTCCGCCAATTCCTTCTAACAACATTGATTTATCACTGAGAATGACAGCAACTGCTCTATAAGCAGCTATACCAGCAGGGCGTTGTACCCAAGCTTGGAAGTATATATCAACAACAGATTGTCTCATCATGTCAAGATGTTCCAATGAAAAGTAATAAATCGGATAGTGTTTTTCAAAGTCAATTTGCGATATTTGCAAACCAGTATCAACATTTTGATCAAGACCCATATACGACAATATTCTATGATATACACGTGCTACGTCGTTGTTATCATAATTAAGCTGTACAATCTCTGCTGGCTCTTGTTGTCCGTTAATTCTCAACGAAACTTCACTTACCCCTAATTTATCAAATATCATATGACTAGATAATTGACGACCCACTCGATTTGCATCCTGTAACGCTATAAAGATATGACGTGGAGCTGAAACACCTTGATTTGATGCTAAGTGTTATGTAAATGTGTCATTCACATTTTCCTGCTTCGTACCAGTCGTTGTTGTTAGCCAACTTAGCAATGATTTTCCACCTGTGTCCATAAACGATAGTAATTGTTGCTCCATTGTAACTGCTGGAGTCAAGTCGGGCATCCATAGAACCAATTTATTTAAATTGACTTTACCATCATCAACACCATTAGCACGCCAGATTGCATCATTGTCATTCCCCTTTCGCATTAACACGACTGTATGCTTTGCTCCATAGATGACTTTTCGTGTTACATGAAACTAAATACTTGAATAAAACATTTTTTTAAAGAATACAGCTGTTATATAATAATAAATATTTTTATGTTTTTTCATTAATTTTTATAATAACCGTAATAATAATTTGGATTCACGGCCATACATAACTCTGTCAAATTGTCTACCCTGTACAGGTTTTTCCAACTAAACCCTAATTGCTGTTCTCAATACAGTCTTTAGAAACAAGGAACAATAACACAAAACCAAGGTCCGTACATGCCCGATACGTATATATACCGAGATAACCATTAAATACGTACGTGAGATCACACATCATTAATTCAATCTAATTTCACATGTGTTTTCTACGTTTATCTCGCACGAATTTACATATCCGGGAACACTGTTCTATCAATATCGAAAGTAGGATAGTCACGTGACGATCAGTAGTAATGAGGGGAAATACGGAAAAAAATAAAAAATTAAAAAAATATTCTGCTAAAAAAATTATTCTGCTTTAGCAGAATAAAAAAATATATTTCATTAATAGTAATTATTGAGAGTCATTTATGCGTATGAAAACTTTATTCTATGTCCATTTTTCTTTGAGATAGTTGTTTGATAAATCCCTTCAGCAACTTTTCGTATAGAGGAACTACATATTCCAAAATATTTTCCCGCAGCATTCATTGAATGAAAAACTCTTTCTTCATTCGTCGTTGTATCAAATGATTTAACTCCCCTGCGTCGTTTTGAGTATTTCCCTGTCTTTCCTCTTTTTGTATTCTCTCTTTGAGAAATGCATTGTAAATTGGAAATCGCGTTGTTTAAAGGATTAGAGTCAATATGATCAATAACATTACCATCTTTAATCAATCCATTAAATGCTTCATAGACAATTCTGTGAACGTAATAGTTCTTTCTCCATGCAGCAAATTGCAAGTATCCTTGATTATTAACAAAACCAATTGGCTTTTTCAGTCTGCGATTTCTAACATCACCATCAGCAGATATTTCATAATTAACAAGTATTGGATGTGGTATGAATTCTTGCTCCATTTATATATAATAATTCTATTTGTCTAATTCATTATTTGCTTTAATTATAAATTTATTAATGTAGTCTTGAGGGGTTTTTATGATTTTGTCTTTGACAGAGTCATGGTTAGGGTCAATGATAGCGTTTTTTATTCGTTTATCATAATAACGTTTCAATTCTCTAAACCGCTTACCCCACAATTGATACATAATTGTGATTTTCCTCTCACACCCACCCCACAATTTATGCATGGGGACGGGCCTGTCGAATTATTTCTGACACTCTGTAAGTGATGTCCACAGAATACACCTCTACACGATTTATTGCATGGGGTTACTGATCCGATCATAAGCCATTTGCAGTGATTCATTATATATAAACAAAATTTTCTATTTAAATGTTTGCCTTATTTATATGAATGAAGAATTCAAGAGATTATCGGCAATCAAGCCTTGGAAAAATATTAAATTCAATCTTGATAGAACACTCAAAGACGTACCAAAAGAGAGAATAAATAATAGAAGTCTGATTAGAAAAATACGAGATTGTGTTAATGAGTTTAAACAGGACAGTGCATCACACACCTGGTCAACATTTAAAATCGATGGTGTTGTTAATGCTAGAATGAATGATGAAACAGCAGCTATGATAATATCACAACTTGGCAATAAACGGTAGTTTCTCAGAGTGAAATTCATTATCAATTTAGAATCGGGCGATTGGGTCATAAGAGACAAGTTTGAACCAATTCTCAAAGATAGGACAACAGTCATTGTTAGCCGTGATTCCAGACCAGGGCTGTTAACTGGAATTGATAAACCATACTATGAAAAAGAGTATCCAGAAACAGCAATTGTTTATGGGATGTATCCGTTAAATAAGAAACCTGACATTGGAAAACTAGCACCAATGAAACAATCAACGTCAGTGGAAACACCACTCAATTGTGTGGCACAATGTGTCATAGAACACTTTACAAATGCACTCCGTGGGAATAAATTAACCTATCTAAGACGTAAAAAATAGATCAAAGGGAGCTAACAGTGAAAGAGAACGGAGCAACTATTTCCGATATAGCTAGATTGGAAAAGTCGCTGAAATTTCCGATAACCGTTTCAACGATAACCGGCGAAGTATTATACGAATCGAAATACAATAAAAACGGAGCTCCAATCAAAATTATTGATCATAACAAACACGCAAGGACATCCGCGGTTACAATATTCCCGCGAGACAGAAGAGTGAAGTATATCTCAGGAGAATTCACCAAGGATGGTATTCTCACTGAAGAAAGATTATTCGATGCTATTGCTAGTTTGTGTAAAAACGACCCTGTATCAGTATGGCTACTTCATAGTTTTGAAGATGAAGAATGTCAATTCAATCAATTTGTGAGACATAACGGTGAATTATATCGTACTGAAAGTCTACATAATAGGATGAAAAATCTACCAATAAGTCTCAGTGAAAACGCTAGCGTTTTTAATGGAAAATCCGACGATTACGAACAGTTACTTAAAAATTGTTTTACAATTCCATCGGTTGCAGCTCATTTTGCAAGAAAGAAAAATAATTGGAAACCAACACGAAAAGAGTTTTTACAGGATGTTCAATCCAGCTGTTTGGAATATTTTCATGGCGGTCTATGGAACGTTAAGTACAATCGTGAAAGTATGATATCAGTTGATATCGTTGCCTGTTATCCAGGAAGTTTTCTAGGATATGGATTCGCTCGTGAGTATTTTAAACGGTTTGGACATCCCACACATGAAATGACTCGCGTTTCTATTAATGGACCACTGCCTGATTTTGATTTGACCGGTTTTGCTCGCGTAGTATCATTTGAATTCGCTGAAGGACTTCATCCGTGTTGTTATGTTTGGATTGGTAGACACATTGCTGAAAGGATGTGGTTATCAATAGTGTTATTGCGATATATGATTGATTGTAAAATGTTAGTTTCGTTGATTGTCAGCGAAGCGATTATCTCATATCAAAAAGAAACCAATGTCTGGTTACCAGAACCAGAATGTCTTGATAGTATAATCGATAAGTCTAAAAAACATATTGATGCTGACGAGGAGTACATCATTGAATGGTCAAAAAAGATATTTGATCAACGAAATAGTGAAGCAAAGGATCTCGGCCGAAGAATAATCGGTAAATTTACACAAGGTGGAAAAAAATTCAACTTTAAAAGACAATCCTCACGATTGATTATAGATGATGCCGAATACGACTTCGTTATTAAAGATGCAGTAGAGAAAAATAGATACGCAAATTGTAAAACAGCCTTCTTGTCCAATAAAACAAAGTTAGGTAGAATTGTTACTTACAGTGATGGAGAAAGCTCTGCATATCTACATTTGAGAGCTCCTATGCTGGGTTATGCATCTATCAATTTATTTGCAATGATAAATAGATTTGCTAGTATAGCAGTTAGAGTTGCAATTGATTCAATGTATGTCGATAAAAAAGATATCAAAGAGGTAACTAAATTTACTAATAGCGAAGAGACTTGGGGAACATGGCGAATTAAACGTGAAATACAATGCGATTATTCTGAATCAGCAGACGTTTTGATTAAAAGCAGTTACCTTAAGAACGATAATTCTATCAGTGAAAAATCCGAAGGATTTTCTATGTCTAAAGCACCATCGATATCAGATCCAATTTATAGATATAAAACAGTCTATTTAAACGGTTGTGGTGGATCTGGAAAGACAACACGTGTGATAGAATTATATCGAGAGATAACGTCCATGATTGTACTCACACCAACCCATAGACTAGCGAGAGAGATAAAACAACGAAATGTTGAAGCTTGCACGTATCATAGTTTTTTCGATACAAGGGCGATGCTTGGACTCCTGAGCGAATGGGTGAGAAATTTATTCCTTCGGTTATTATTTGGGATGAAGCATGTACTGTTTCAGAAGATATATTAAAAATGTTTCTTGATTGGTTATTGCAAAATAATACAAAAGTTATATTGTGCAGCGATCATGGTCAACCACCACCATTTGTTCGTAGAAGTCCGCATAATTGGTTAAAAGGATTTGTTGATTATTACGAAGAAATTGATACTGACTATAGAGCACTCGATGGGCAGTTACGTGAGTTTGAAAAACTAATTAGATTACAACCCGATAGAATTCAATGTGAAGTAGTGCGTGAAATAATTTCTGAAACGCCTATGAATGATTTTTGGGAAACATGGAGACCAAATGATTTTGTAGTAGCAAGTAGAAAGATAGTCAGAGACGCACTTCAGAAAAAGTTGTTTGAGCTACACAAGAAAAAATTCCCAACGTTTCCAGTACCGTTGTGTTATAGACCATTGGATACACGAAAGCAGAATATTGAAGTTGAAATTCCAGGCCAGACAGAGAAACAGATTCTAGTGTTAAATGATATTTTGCTAGTTGATATCGATGCTGTAAAAGATGCATTATGCGCTGATAAATCACCATGGACGATTGCTTATGTAACAACAATACACTCGTCACAAGGATTGACCATCAGGGATACAATTGTTTGGATAATCGCATTGAATGGTCAAATTTAGTCTATCTCGCAGTGTCCAGAGTACGACGAATAAATCAACTACGAAGGATTGTTTTCCATGATGATTTTAATGCAAACGATGATAGCACTGATATAAGCATCACTAATAAAAACTCTCTGGTTACAAACAGCAGGACAAAAAAAAAACAACGAGAATTTGATATTGATGCTGAATTAATAATCGCATTAAAAGAGCAACAGAATAATCACTGCGCCAGTTGCAATTGTATAATGCACTGTCAGTATTCGGATAAAACACCTCGACAATTCACCGTAGACAGAAAAAATAACAGTATTGGTCATGTCAGAAACAATGTGATGTTGACCTGTCTTGCGTGTAATAGACGTAACGGAGCTAGTTAAGACCAAATGGCGGTAATTGAGTATCGTCCGGAATAACTTGTAGTTGTTCGCGTGTAAAACCACGCTGAAGTGCAGTTGAATCCAATCTGTAGAATGGAGGTCTACCAGTTGATCGCGTTATAGTTGAAATTTTATGCGTATTAACACTCCATATATGATCAGTAGCTCTTCTTTTACCACCTTCAAGTTCTCCTGGTTCGTATAAATATCTCACATTAACATCACTGAGAATTGGCTGAGTGCTAACCCTCTGTGGTTGTTCGGGTATATATTTTTTGTTTTTTGCAATATTTGTTTTCATATTAATAATTCGAGTAATCTCGTTACTTAACGCTGCAACTACACTCGGTAACCTTTGGACCCATTCACGAGATCGTTTTTCTTGGATGAATTCTTTTGCATATTGATATCCAAATAACCGTTCTGCAAGAGTTCGATTAAATCGTTCTACAATTGCCTGATCACGATGTAACGCAGTATATCCCCGTCGTATTGTAACATTATGAGTTTTCATTGTTGATAGAACAGCACCTTGAAATTCTTTGCCAGGATCAACTTGTAATAGATTTGGCCATCTTAGAGGACCTCGTCGATAAATCCTTTCAAATGCAGAAACGACTTCAGAAGCTGACTTTGTTTTCAATGGTTCTGCTTGTCTAAATCGACTCGCAATATCAACTACAGTTAGCGCGTATTTGTAACCATGGTCATGTGGTAAAAACAATAAATCAGCCTGATGAACTTCATTGGGTACGGTAACATCAAAATGAGAATAATTAATTTGTTTAGGCGGTGGTAGATAAATTTGCCATATAGCTTGTTTGGATAACCAATCTTCCGCAGTGGACTTTTTCACTTTTGCAGCGTTAGCGAGTTTACTAATTTCTGCTTTACCCCTCCAGTATCCTTTCGGAGAATAATAAATAAATTCCATACTATAAAAACACTAGTGTTTTTAATTACGAGCACCTAACACCAATTTGCCTTTCATTGCTGATTTGACCAACCATGAAGCCAATTTTTCTTTGAAGGATTTATCGGGAATAGCATTTAACGCATGAATTAATTTTACATCCGCGAGATGTCTTTGTTGCAAATTATTGCTTTTATATGCAACATCATAAGCATGACATGCCTTATCAATAGCATTTATCGGATACTCGCCAGGCCGGGGCTGATTTTGATCATCAAGTCTGATATCTAATCTCGTTCCGGGACCACAGTAACTATATCCTGGAAGGTGATTTTCTCCGGGGTATTTTGCGCATTGGGTTCCGGGGAGTTTTCCAAGTTTTGCGGCAATATCACCTCCGAGTTGTTTTTTTTTTAAATCTAAATTTTTTTGTACCACATGTTACACACTTACCAGTAAGCGCTAGTCTATTTTTTTTTAGTTGTAATGGTTGTCTGATCAGTTGTATCAGTACGCTGTTTACATTTAACACAATATAGATCCATAATTTATATATAGCTTTATGAATATAATTGATTATTCAGCGACTAAAGGAAGAGAACCGGTGAAACACCACGCAGCGCTTCCGAATTCTGTCCGTGCAATTATAATCGGACCATCTGGATCGGGTAAAACACAATTGCTGCTTAATTTGATAATGCGGTTTATGAAGTGGGATAAATTATATTTAGTTGCCCCATCCGTAGATGATCAACGGTGCTATGAAGTGCTAAAATATTATAATGAAAATGCATCAGAAATTAAAGGTGAAAGTGTAATTGACTTTATTACTGATATTAATGATGCGCCTAGCGTAGATGACCTCGATGGAGACATAAACAATCTTGTAGTGTACGATGATGTGATGTTAGATAATCAAAAGAACCCTGCTAGAATATTTTCCCGAGGTAGGTATAAAAACACTGACGTGATATATGTCACTCAACGATACACTCAAATTCCAAAAGTGATTCGCGATAACTGCAATATTCTTGCTGTATTCAATGGCGTTGATACACATACGCTACGAAATATTTGGCAGACATGGTGTTCCGATATGGACTTCAATGGATTTAAAAATTACTTTAGTCATGCTCAGTCAGTCCCATATGGATTTATAACAATAAATTTACACGACCCTCGGTCACGATATTGTATTGGACTTGATCAAATATTTGGTTAAATAATTCGTATTAATCAGCAGCAGGGAGGGCGGGATGACAACATATTTGCGACGAAGATGGCAGCAATTTTGAGGGTGGTTATGACAATATATTTACGACAAAATCCCTAAGGCTCCATTTTACAAATGGGGTCTTTATGTTTTTTATTTGGTTAAAATATGAGATTTCGTAGGAAGGCTCCATTTGGCATTCTGAGGCTTTAATCGATTTTGTCGCAAAATTTTGTAGGGTTCGCCCTCCCTGCTGCTTGTTGTTATCGTTGTCAATCCAATTGTGGGTGTTGTCGCTCTACATCGAGCACAATATAAACTCATATTATTATCATATGGATATAATTTATTTTTCTGCGACACGAAAACAAGAGCCAGTAAGGCACCATCCATCGTTACCAAATTCCATCAGAATGATTATAATAGGTCCTTCTGGATCTGGTAAAAAGCAATTGTTGCTTAATCTGATAATGCGATGGCTCAAGTGGAATAAGTTGTATTTAGTAGCGCCATCTGTAGATAATCATTGATGTTACGAAGTACTTAAAGATTTTAATCAAAATGCGAAATTACTTGACAAAAATGATATCATTGATTTTATTACCGATATTGATGAAGCTCCATCCGTAGATGATTTAGATGGATTCATCAATAACCTCGTAGTGTAAGATGATGTAATGCTGGACAACCAATCCAATCCAGCTTGAATATTTTTTCGAGGAAGACATAAAAATACTGACGTGATTTGTGTTACTCAAAGATATACTCAGATACCTAAATTGATCAGAGATAACTGTAATATTTTGGTTGTGTTTAATGGCATAGATAATTATACTTTGCAAAATATTTATTATACTTGGTGTTCAGGGGACATGAATATGAATAAATTTAAAAATTTCTTTTTTAAAGCACAAGCTGTTCTTTTTGGATTTATAACGGTAAATTTAAATGATCCTAGATCAAGGTATCGTGTATATTTAGATAAAATCTTTGGTTAATTCATAGCAGCAGAGAGGCTGAAGGATATACTTGTAGTGACCACATCGTGAATAAATCGAGCAAAAAATCTGGTCAATTAAAGAAAGTTTTACTATTAAGGCAAAAATGTCTTTTCTCAGCCTTCGTAGAAACCCTTAATTTTCAAAAATAAGGTCTCATGCAAATTTGTCTGTTCAGCCTCTCTGCTGCTACTGTATACAAGATCTTAAGCTTATAACAGAATATCGAAGCAAAAAAGGAAGGAATCAGTGGTGAAAATCCGGAATGAGTTTACAAACTATTTTCGGTTTGGAATACAAATGGATACATAAACTGTGGAACAAGTGGTGGAAACATTGGTAACTTTCTTAAAGCAGCTTTATATTGTTAAAAATTGGGGACAAGTTTTGTGCGAATACCCTAAGACCAACACATGCGTATATTTTGCACATTTTCTTTGTAGTATGTTATGTTGAAACATTTTTGTATTTATGCAGTCCTTGCGAAAAAGAGTCATTTCCGCCACTTCAATTTTCATAATGACCTGTATATGCTGGGTTGATTTTCTATGAGCAGTGCAACCTGTGATTATTATTTTTCCTTCACATAGTTATATTTTGCACATTACGTTTTAAATACGCCTTTAGAGCATGTTTGTTTTAGCAGCATAGTGTAAATTGCTGTAGAGAACGTGTGAAAAAGAGAATTAACTCGTTAATTCATTTTACATACCACGCTTAATACTTGTAATGGTTTGGCGGCCGGATGAGGGAAAGTCCCCATTCTGTTCTTTGCGCAGTGTATCATCGCTTTATAGTTTTGGAATGACATAGTGGGGAAATATGAGTTGTAGAAAATTCTAACAGAGGGTGGGTGGCGCTGTTTCTAAACTGCATTGTTGTACATTTTAATGGCTATTTTGTAAAGTTAGATCTGCATAATGTGATCGGAATTTTGTGGTCTGGGCACCCAAACATAAAAAAGTTAAACAATAACTACATCTATTGGTGAAGGACCATTGCCTAATTTAGTTGCTACGGACAGCAGTAACATAGAAAAAATATTCCTATATCTACTTGTTGGCATTCTTCTTTTTCTTTGATCACATTGGTATAAATATGAATATAAAACCAGGTCGTTGAAATGTTATGTAATTGATAATGCAATCGTTTTCAGAATAGGTCTTTAGGCTCGTTATAATCTGGTTGTCATGGATATATATATATATATATATATATATATATATATATATATATATATATATATATATATATATATATATATATATATATATATAACTTGATTAAGGGTGTTCATTTCTGCTTATTCCTTTCTTTTCTAAGTTTTAGTCCATAGGAAAGGCTACAATTAGCTTGTTTAATTTGTTACTATTTTGTAGCAACTATGGTATTGTATTCCAATTGGCTAGCATACTAAAAAAATGCTGCCTCATTGTACTGCTCTAATTCACATTCTCCAATTTTGTTTACATTTACTTAAAACAGAAATATTAACAAAAATATTTACTTCCTTATGTCTGAGCCGATATTTGCTGATATATTAATTGTCAGCGACTAAGGGCATTTTCAGATAAGGATGAGAAAGGAATTGATGTGTTAAGTTTGCAAACGGAAGCATATATTTATATTATTTCTGCAAGATAACAAGCTTCATTCCCTAATGGGGAACAATACCAAAGACTTTATGTGTATATAGATGTTCCTTTTTAATTCATATGACACTTTTTCTAAAGCTGTTGATATATATTTGAACAACAGTGTCCGTCAGTAGTCTTTTATGGTGGCTGTAGATTTGTTTTGTATTTATTTGGATCAAAGCCTTCAAGCCCTATTTGTTCTGATGTTGTTAAAAAGCCAATTATACATCTGCAACCAGCAGATCATAATTTGCGAATGTGAATTTTGACTATGAAAAGGAATATTTAAAGTCTACAGAGGCTATATGGAAAAGTTTTCAGTCATGCCTAGGTTATAGATTGTGGTTATGCTACAACAATATTTGTACTTGTACAGGAATAAGATTATAGATTACCATTATATAGTGTAAATAGATTCTGTTACATATATTTTTAACTGGAAAATAAAATTTGTATTGCAGAAATAGCATGTTACATATGGCGCAAAATGCAAAGATGGATGTTGATACTATTTTGAGAGAATCTATAGGGATATCTAATCAATATTTTGCCATACTATTGGTGTGCAAAAAGCTATAGAAAATGTTTAGCTGTTGTTTTGTTTCAATACATAATACCAATTTAATAAGTTGACCCAAAAGAGGTTGTATATGCTAATATAAATATATAACACAGGAGTGTAATGAAAATATACATATTATATCGCACTCGTCGAAGACAGTTTGCTGAATCTATGAATGTACAACACCTGACACTGGATTAAATGACAGCCGTTGTTGAAAGGGGTACATAAGTAAATTAAATAATAACTAGGATTGAATCGATTGCAGTTTGTCATCTTAGCAGAGTAAAATGAAAATACATGAAAGAATCAAATCGTAGCCGCTGAAACATCTGAGACGATTTGTACTTCAGAGCAATATGCGAATACCAATAAGTGCAAAATAGCTAACATATTTGCTTTATTAGGTGTGTATGAGAATGAAATGAATCATCTTCACATTGCCACTCAGGATAAAACAAAATTGTTTTATTTTCCTGCTTGTTGCTAATGACGCTGCTGACCATGTTAGTGAACAAGAACATCATCGACGTATTACACATGTCATTGTTACATAGGCCACTGTAAAAGGCACAACAATTTCAAGTACATCATTTAAGGTCCACATATACACATGCGCAGTGATGAATTAGAAATTAATTTGCTATTATCCCACATACTTACAAACCAGGCGAGAACGTTATACAGCAGTTACCACTATGATTCAAAAAATCATATCGGTGTGAAAGTGTTATAATATTTCAGGATTTAAAGCGGATATTGTTCTCAATGCACATTTAAGTACGCCACATGTTTGAAATTCATCAGACATAGACGAATTTACATTTGAAAGAACCATAGATTAACTGTAAAATGTTCAATAGAAAAGATACCGATCCTATCCATGATGTAGTTTTATTGACATGAAGCGATTGTTGAAACGATATGAACATGGACCTAGTTGGGTTCAGGATGGACTTTTAATACGTGCAAAGTATAGAGTACATCACCGATTTCAAGGTTCATGATCACTATCACATCTGTGGTGTTAATAGAGGAACTACACATGACGAATACAATCTGCAGTTACCAATTAAACCATGTGAGATAAATATTGACATAGTACATTATCATCTGCGTTGGTATGGTAGCCACTTGGCAAAGCGGGCAGTCGAAGCAGCAGAGCGATTGCAACAAGTTTAATATTGGCACCAATACATCATTATTTATCGAAAATACGTAATTGAAAATAGACAAATATGATAATCAGCTTACAAATTAAATTTAATCGTTTTATTGCAAAATTATTAGTGACTATCATAATCAATATAGGTGCACCAATATGTTATCAATCTTCGATATAACTGAAAATACCATGTCACATCTACGCGTATGTACTCTTTTATGTCATACAACATGGATCAGATTGTACCTTTAGAAAAACACAAATCTAGTTCGTATTCCTGATGATCACCTGTTTTATCGAACTGCACTACACCCATAACGATTATCAATGGGTAGTGAAAGCGTTGTCAGAGGTATGCTAGTGGTTGTGAATTTATCAGTGAAGAACCATTGATGAATCAAAACGTAATATACTGAATGCATAAGGCTTGTTCCAAATCTCATTACCCAAAACTGCATGCGTTATACGTACGACATAGTTGTTTGTCGATTAGAAATTCGTGTAAGTAAAGTCTATCGAGTGCTCGGAGTTCGGGAAGGTGCATCGATAGCCTATTACATTAACATAAATACGGATTTGGGCGCAAAGGCTATAAATGACTTTGAAAATAGATCCATCGGTGGCATGAAAAATTCCATTTTTCACAAAACAACGGAAACATGGGGGAAAAAGAATCGTGTCCACCTTGTTGATGATGGCGAAAAACTTTCTGCTGTTCAGGCATTTGAATTCCGAAAAAATATTTGATAGATAAAATAATGCTATTTGTAGCAAAAGTGAAGAATTCGCAAAAATAGTTAGTTTGGTTTGTCAGTACAAATCGTGTCTACACTTACACATGAGTTTAATTACGATAATATCTAACTACGTAAAATGCATTATACAGACACTGATTTTTTTCTCATACTTACAACCGCCGATGATCTTGAGTTGAATATCACATCACGTACACACCTGAAAGAATCAGACAACAACAATTTTCCCAAATAATACACTTTGATTGAAAACACCAAGAAAAAAGTTCCAAGATGAATGGCCTGGTCAACCAAACCTACAATATGCTGGACTTCAATCAGAAATGCACTAAGTCGTGTCTGGACAAAAGAACATTTTAAAGACGATATGTGTTCAGTAGGTTATTATTCAAAATTATCTCAGGCATGACACGAATGTGGAATGTCTTACACAGCAATGAAAATTTGCACATTTAGCAAATATAATTAGGTCAAAAATCATTGCATGGGTACTTACTGATATAACAAAGTTAATTTATCGCCGCTTGATAGCAAGCGATGATTTTTTTCCCGATGAAATGACATCGTGATTGAACATAATAGGTTTCGTTTCCGTCACGCACTCACACTTGAAACAACGACAATATTACGACAACACAATAATTCTAATGGGTATATCTTTTTGAATTTTTGGATTATTTGGAAATATTTGTAGGGTCAATTTGCACTGGTAATAAAGCAACGGAAGTCATTAATGAGTCCGCATCGAGTTCTCAGTGATTGCGCACCAATGCCTTTATTAACCAGAACTCGTTGATACATGAACATATTGATGACAAGGTTGACGCATACAAAGGTAGGTATGATGAGTTCTGATTCAACACCTCTTGTGGAGACGTTTTGTGTTGAAACACAGTGATTTGAAGTAACATTTATGTAATGTTGCAGCATGTCAATGTAAATAAAATTCAATTTGTCACCTTGATGATCAAAATCTCATCAATGCCTCAAAAAAATTAGTTATTTACTCTATATCGCAGGGGAATGAAGCACACCAGAAATTCGTTAGCATCGGTACGAGTTTATTACTAATATCCGATCACAAACGTCTAGCGCGTATGTTGGTAATAAATTATTTGCGTTTTCACCAAAGGGCTGAGCCACCAGTAATAATATTGACCTTCCGGCAAGAGCGTACAACATTGAATCGATCAATGAAACATTTGACGAAGAATGGCATTGCTGACCTGGAAAGACACTACAATTTGCATACGTGCACATGATCAGACACTCGGTGTTGCTATTTGAATCAAACCTGCATCACTTCAGAATCTGTTTATCACAGAATCTAATTGTTATAAACATTTTTGAAACGTAAAGTGGAATAAATGGCACATTGCCAGCCTGTTCACCTCTCGTACTCGAGGCCTGTGGTTCGATTCCCTATATCGGACATATGTCAGTATCCAATATGCGATCGATGTCAATGTTTCTTAACACGGGGTGGTACACAACCCATTAGCTGGGACTTCAACAGAAGAACACACATTCCCACCATGTCAGTATATGAAGGTTGCTGTTATTTCTTTTGCACTCACCCGGTGTTGATTATGGAAGGAGAGTGTGCGAAATCCCTTGAACGCAGAGAAGGCCCTGATACTGGCAAAATGTAGAAAATGTAGGGTGAATTGCAATAGTGTAATTACAGAAGGGTGCGAGGATGCGACCAACAAGTGACCAGCAAGTAAATGAAACCGGGAAGCGATGAAATATAACAGTCATTGATGACTTCATCATTGGTAACCAACCCAAGCTAGCCCCGCTGGGTGGCCCAGGTGACCAAGTTAGAAGTTCTGGTTT